>JABUIW010038826.1:5791-20393 GCA_013363375.1 Menidia beryllina | reverse complement strand
GACCCCAGAGGACACCGGTCAGGCCAAAGGGAAGAGGGAAAGGGCGAAGGACCCCAGAGGACACCGGTCAGGCCAAAGGGAAGAGGGAAAGGGCGAAGGACCAGAGGACACCGGTCAGGCCAAAGGGAAGAGTTCTAAAGGCGTCCCTGCATCTACACACCCAATTCACAGCCACACAGCACCGGCTGTGCAGCGCTCAACAATCTTTAGAAAAGATCCATTTCATCTGAAGCGGGTGTGTGGAGGCGGAGTAACCTCCAAAACCTGCAGCCCCGTCGGCCCGGAGGCCCCCCCCCCGGGTTAGAGGCATCAGAAAGGTTTGGTACGTGTGCTGAAGTCGCACAATCCAACAACTCACTGCAGACCGACATGTGGGATTAATTAGGATCCAGAGACTGAACCTCATGCTGCACTACGCCTCCTACAGGCCAAAAGCTTAATGCAACCTTTCCAAAAGGCCACTGTTGGCCCTTAACCTAAATCACAGTATAAAATATTAGCTTTCAAATGTATTTTTACCTTTAATTTCGATTTGAAGCGATCATTTAGCTCCTTGGATGGGATCAGTATGGCCAAACACACCAAACTGGTGATGAGGTCACAAATGTTGGTGTTGCCCAGGTTGGCCAGCAGGCTGTACCAGGTCTTAAAGAGCGAGAACCAGCCCTGGGGCCGGGGAATCTTCAGGCCCAGGAGGTACTTGATTTGGGAAGTGAGGATGGTCAGGGAGGCTCCGGTGGCGAAGCCGCTGAGAAGGGAGTCTGAGAGGTAGACGGAGACAAAGCCAACCTGCAGAAGGCCCATGAGAACCTGAGAGGAAGAGACCACCGAGAGAGAGCGGCGGGTTTAGAACAAAACACAGAAGTGATGGAGAGGAATTTGTTCTTTAAAGTTCTGAACTGGAAAAGCTCCAGATTCAGCCATTATGCTGACGACATTCCAGTATTTCTGCTTCACTTGCCTGGTAGACGCCGGCGGTGAAGGTGACGGTGGCTCCCACCGCGATGGCGTAGCAGCTGCGGTCGCAGCCCCCCCCCCCCCCGCCCCCCCCCCCCCCTGCCGTTGCCCAGCAGCACGCTGCTGTTCCCCCCGCTGCTCTCCGGGGGGTACCCGGCCAGGGCCAGCTCCCGGTCCACCACCTGGCCCACCAGCAGGCACAGCACTCCGAAGATGCCCACGGAGATGTGTCTGGAGGAGCCCAGCAGGGCGTAGATGATGGAGGCGAAGAAGGAGGTGTACAGCCCGTAGATGGGGTCCTGGCTGGCCAGTAAGGAGTAGGCGATGGACTGAGGCACCAGCAGGATTCCCACGATAAGTCCCGACATCACGTCCCCCAGCAGCCAGTCCCGCAGCCGGTACCGCGGCAGCCACTTCAGGATGGGGACGAAGCCCAGGATTTGGGACTTCAGCTTCTTGGGGGTGCAGGAGCAGTGTTTCTTTAGCCGGCGCGACGCAAGCGTTTGCCATTTTTCCTCCCTTTCCTTCTCCAGCCGCTCCAGAACCAGCGGCTGCTGCGGGTCCGTCCCGCCCTCCTCTGCTGGGCAGCCTTCCCCGGGACGCATGGCGGAGCCTCGCAGCTGCAGGGAGAGCACAGTCAGGCTGAGACTGAACGCCGAGGGCAAACGCCGAGGGCAAACGCCGAACGCAAACGCCGAACGCAAACGCCGAGGGCAAACGCCGAGGGCAAACGCCGAGGGCAAACGCCGAGGGCAAACGCCGAGGGCAGAGGCCCACGCCAGAGGCCCACGCCAAAGGCCCACGCCAGAGGCCCACGCCAGAGGCCCACGCCAAAGGCCCACGCCAGAGGCCCACGCCAGAGGCCCACGCCAGAGGCCCACGCCAGAGGCCCACGCCAGAGGCCCACGCCAAAGGCCCACGCCAGAGGCCCACGCCAGAGGCAGAGGCCCACGCCAAAGGCAGAGGCCCACGCCAGAGGCCCACGCCAAAGGCCCACGCCAGAGGCCCACGCCAGAGGCCCACGCCAGAGGCCCACGCCAGAGGCCCACGCCAGAGGCCCACGCCAGAGGCCCACGCCAGAGGGCAGAGGCCCACGCCAGAGGCCCACGGCAGCTCAAACAGCAGCAACTGTGCTGCAATATTTGTGCAGTTCAGGTCCAACCGGATAGGAACAGGCAGCGATAGGAACTACAACCCAGATAAGATGCTCTGCCCTTGTGGGAATAGTTAATGGTACTACTTAAGCGACCCATACACATAAAAGAGGAGCACACACTGTTAATCATCAGTAATGATATCTACCAAACTAAGGACAAAGTACTGATATTTGGGACCTGACAGTCCAAAGCTCGTATTGTGTACAGTCCGTATCAGTTCTGGCGATTGTATTAAATAGAAATAAAGTTATAAAACTATAAACACAGTGATCAGATTTTGCAGGATGTAAAGAATTAAGTGTGAATTAGCTCATTTTAGCCAGTGAAAGGCTACAAATGGCACTTGTTTTGGTGGAACAAGAAGATGTTTTTAGTCAACTTCATTGCTGCAGTCAGGAAAAGGTAAATGTTTCCACTGGAGGTGATCATCAGATTGCCTATTTAAAGCCCGTCTGGACACTGTAAAACCGTCATCTCTTATCTGAGTCTCATTTAGCTGCAGCTTTAAACACACAGGGGAGAAATCAGCCCGCTGGCTCCTTTATCCGTGCCTTCTCATCAATGGGACCTTTGTAAACCGCTGCCAACGTGGCCGGACACGTCCGCAGAGCCGTGCGGGACAAACCGGGACAAACCGGGACAAACCGGGACAAACAAACCGGGACAAACGGGGACAAACGGGGACAAACCGGGACAAACAAACCGGGACAAACGGGGACAAACAAACCGGGACAAACGGGGACAAACCGGGACAAACCGGGACAAACTAACTGGGACAAACCGGGACAAACTAACTGGGACAAACCGGGACAAACAAACCGGGACAAACTCGGGCTGAAAACGAGGTAAAGTACTCACATGGACACCTGTCAGTCGGGCTCCCGAAACCTTCTGGAGTTCTCCTCAGACTTTGAGTCCGCCTCAAATTTATTTACTCTGTTTGGGCTCCGTGCGTCATGACGTCACGCGCGACGCGCCACACGATTGGCCGAGCGCATCTGTGTGTGTAATGATGGAATGATGGATATAAGATTGGCCTGAAGGACTTGTTTGCCACAGTTCTTATCAACCTGAGTTTTTTTCTTGAAACGTTTCATATTCATAGTTAATAATTAATTAATTATTAGTGAATCATTAATACTTTATGTCCTCTGTAAAGGACCGAAACGTGTGCATACATGCAGTCTCAACCTGTAACAAAAGCCTATAAAACTCGCATTTGTGTCTCGAACTTTTGCCTTCCGTTCTTCTCTCACATCTATTTATAGTACATCTATTGTTTTTACTTTTGTTGTTACATAACTGTAATTCAAATTCAAAGACCTATATAAAGTTAATAAAAACGAAACCAAAAGGAGGTTGCAGATTTTAACCAAACTAATAAGGCATTGTTTTTCATTTGAATGGTTCAAAAACGTATTCATCACAAACACATAACCATTGCTTCTCTACTTTCTTTTACATTACTATCTAATATTCCCGAGCCACTTCGCACTGGTCAATAGTTTTCCTTCCCACAGCCAGAAGATGGCGCTCCACGCTCTCTTGGGCTAGATCCAAAATGTCGTCTCGTTATTGGTTGGATTTGGACTCGGCTCAGTCATTTTTTCCAGGGTTCGGTGTCACTTTGCACTGACTCATTTGGCTTCCAGACCTTCCGTTGCATCTTTGAAAAACACAGGAGAGGACACAGCTTGAGAGGCAGAAAATAAGCAACAAGGTGAGCTCTAAAAGGGAAACCTGACATATCTCAGTTCACCTTTCAGTGTCATTAAAATCGTAAACTAGGGCCAGTGGAAGAGAAAAGAAGACTACTAAAATCCCTCTAGCCTGGAGAAAACTTCCTGAAGATTATTTGAAAAAAGGAGAAGACAGCTTGTATAAAGACTTAAATTAGCTCAGACCAAAATTTCATTTAAAAGTTGATTAGAATAGCAGAAACGGTGTTTCTTTCTAATATTCTATTGTTTAACTTTAGTGTTAGAACATGTTTAAAAGAATCAGCAATTAAGAATGAATTAATAATTTGGAAAAAATCTAGTATGGGTCATGTCATTTGCCTGGTTATTGAAACACACAGTGCTATAAAGTCATGGCTAAAACACTCTTCTTTTTTACCCTGAAAATGAATCTATGAGCTGCCATGTTAGACTTAGGAACCATTTCTTCTTTGAAGACTTAATTGTGCACTTTACTGTCAACATTTTAATGCTAGCAGAGTTGACCGGGGGAACAAAGGGGCGTTGTCTCCAACACTAAGGACTCATTCATCATTCAGGAAAGCAGTAGATCAAATCTAAAGTGCGGAAAAAGAAACAGGGTCTAAACCTATGTTTGTTCATACTTAGTTTCTTTTTTTCTCAAAGTATACTGCTTACTTGGTGTATGTGGACCAAAGAAACAGAATGTTATACTCACATTTAGCAGAAATATAAAGTCAGCGGTATTAAATGAAAAATGGAAGAAAGCTGTGACTAGATGTTATTAAAATAGAATTTGTTCTTGTCATTTTGAACATTTCTGTTTTGAAGCTCTCAGCTTATCGTTTGGTGTTTGAATCTAAAAAGTCTTGTTCAAGGTGAGATGTTTTGAAATGATTTGATTTCTGTTACACTGAAGTCCTCGGAGGCCTGCAGGCTGTGGAGGGGCTTAGCACCATCGCACCTCGGCAGGAGTCTAAACCCCAGCGGGCCTTTCTGGGGGGAGTTGGCAGGTTCTTCCCAGGTACTCTGGCCTCCTCCCATCAGCCAAATATGTTCATGTTAGGTTTCGTAGACTGTATGTTTCCAGTGGGAGTAAGGGTGAGTGGTTGTTTGTCCGGGGAGTGATGGATGGAGGTGTTTGGTGAGAACATTCCAGATTCTGATTTGGAGAAGAGCTTTCTGGCTTGAACGATGCACCCAAAGGCTTTGGGTTATACGCAGGACTCCCTCATGGTTTCACTAAACATTAGACGGTATTGTAATCCCAGAGGTGTAATTGGATGCAGGCTTATGTCCACACATGACTATTTAAAACCACCCCGATAATCCTGTTACTCCTCTCAGACATCTGCAGGTGGGTTGGTTCATAGGACAGAGGGATTACACACTTTGCTGGGGACAACACAAGGACTATCACAGGTAGAGCTGCGCATTTTATTCATATAATATGCTAAGAATGAGAAAGAGTGAGATATGTTTAAATAATAAAGAGAAATGGTTTAGTCGTTTTTCATGTGTTGCACAGGAATGAGTATAAAAGTGAAAAAGCTGGCAGAAAGTAACTTAATAAATAGATACAAATGATTAGGTTCAGTAACATTCTTGGCTCAGTAAGATTATTTTGTTTGAAATCACAAGTTGATTTAATCCAAAATATGATCAAATCTGACTGTTTATAGCTAAAATACATTTACATCTACATTTTTTTACCGTCTCTCTCAGTCTGCTGTTTTGAATGAGACAGATGATGGATCTTAAAGCTACACACTAAAGAATAAAAAGCTAGCGGCCATCCTCGCTGAAGTACAGCGACCGGCGGCTGAACCAGGCGGCTTAGACATTCAAACGATCTCCATTAAAAAGGCCCTCCTCCTCAGCAGCCACCATGGTGGACGCAGCCGCAGCAGAGCAGTTCCTGGATGCCAATCCACAGTTCGCCAAGCAGTACTACGATGCCAACGTGAGGCCCAAAGTGGTCTCAGACCTGCTGGACGCCAACCGGAAGCCGGTGCTGGACATCAGCAAGTTCCACGAGCTGACCATGGTGGACGAGAGCGAGATCCTGTTCGACCTGATGCGGGACATCCAGGACAACCTGCAGATGGAGAAGTCCGTCTTCAAGCTGATGAGACACCTGAGTTTCATGATGAGGGCCGACCGCATGAGCCTCTTCATGTACCGGCAGAGGAACGGCGTGGCCGAGCTGGCCACCAGGTGAGGGCCCTGGACTTTCAAAGCTTTCCTTAAACAACACGGCAGATTTCATTTGATATCAAGCTATTTCTGAGTTCCTGCAGCGGGCCGCAGGCAAACGAGAAACGTAAAGTTTTAGGAAGAACTACTCATGTTTTGATGACAAGGGACTCTGGTGGAAAAACTGCACAGATAATGAAACAAAAGCTGTAAAGAGTCTCGCGCTTTGGTCCATTTAACAAACAGAACATCACGCCTTTAGAAGCAGCAGCGTGGGTGACAGAATAAACGACTTCTGATTGCATTTCCGCCCCTTCGTTGGTGTCTAGTCAGAATACATTTATGCTGTTCAGAAAAACATGGTGAACTTCTCGGGCCGGAAATATATGAACTCCATCCACTTTTTGAGCAGCGCTTTCTTTAATATTCAGTTCAGTATCTGTTTACTTTAAATTCAGCCTTGTTCTGTTCCCGTAAGAGACCGTCGAAGCAACGTAGTGCATACTCAGAGAACAGTTGTTCCAACACAGCTGCATTCAGAGACGTTTGCTTCAGCCCGTTTGATCTAAAAGACAACAGATGTAAATTTCCAATATTTTCTACGGCAAAAACTATCAAGTAAATATGCTCCCATCACTTTGCACTGTAGTTAAGGTTATTGTTTTGTGTTGTGTCTTTAATCCTAGGTTATTCAATGTCCATAAAGATGCCGTGTACGATGAGTGTCTGGTCCCCCCGGAGAGTGAAATCGTGTACCCGCTGGACATGGGCATCGTGGGTCATGTGGCCACGAGTAAGAAGATGGTCAACGTGGCCGATGTGTCACAGGTACAGCCATTACCCCAGCTTTAGCTTTCCAACATTAGATAACTGTTCGTGCCCCCTTAATCTTATCTTATACCATCATATATCAACCCACCATCACAGAAAAGCATAAAAAGATTTCACCTCTTGACCCTTTAATCATTAGTACTTACATAGATGAATTCATTAATACCACAATTAATGTTGCAATGTTGTATTAGAACTGCGTTTTTACCCTTATGCAAAATCCGACAACAAAAACAATCCGCATCCCTGTTTTTGTTCAGTTTTAGGATTTTCCGTTGCTGGGTTGTTTCTCTTTGACCACTAGAGGGCAACATGACACCACGTGTTCCTTCACCTAATTCCACACAACCAAAGCCAGCTCAATCTTATTATAGCCAATTCCTTTGACATTTGAAAATAGCTGGCAAGCTTTTTCTGGTGTCCATTATGATGCAGCAGGTCCACCCACACCTCCCCGGCCCCTACCTGCCCAAAGTGTGACATTTACACTGGATAAGGCAGCGCACACTTCACATAACTGATGGATTACAAGCACTCCTCAGTATCAGTTTAATCACATCCTTTCATGGGAGATTAGAGAGCTCAGCAGTTGATGTACGAACAAAACAGGCCGGGTTGATTGTTCCTGTTTGTTTTTTATCTCCTAACTCTGCAGCCAGGCCTGCCCTCACACACATTGTGCTGCTAAACCTCGCTGTGTCGAGCTTCACACAAAACACATGAAAACGGGCTGAGAAATGTGGCGGCAGCAGGAAGAAAGGCTCCAAACCAGCAGCAAAAAGAGCTAATGTTTCCCTGTAATTGGTTGGCTTTATGATGCTAATGTGCACAGAATGGCCTTTTAATAATGCACAGACTGGAAATCTCTGTCTCTCTGCATACTATTTCCATCCAAATCCAATACAGCGGGCGGGCTATAGTCAGGGTTCCTGTCCTGTGGGCGGGGATCAGATTGTGACTCAGAGCTGGCTTCGGTTTCCTCTCAATTTCTATTTTTTCTCTCTCAAAAATATGTTGTGCAGTCCCATCCTTTATGGAGGTAAAACATATATCTTTGAATTAAGATGAAGTTATTTGAGTTGTGTTTGTGTGCTCATGGATAGGCTGCACAGGGAGTTAATCTGTCCTGAATTAGAGCGATCCCGGATTACTTCCAGAGGTCACATAGGCCCAGAGCCGTTTTCACAGACTCAGCACTATAACACACCTTTAATCTATTCCGCCACTATTCGTTTTCTGCTAATGCGTAGGGGAAAAACATGTCATAATGTGTCACAACCTGAAAATCTAAGTCGGCCAATAAGAATAAGTGTGCTGAATATAAATCCAGGCACATCCTGTAACGTTTCTATTCATGCCTGAAGGAAAATCCTAACAGGAAGCCTGAAATGATGGACAATGGTACAAATATGAATGTTAACACCTAAATATAAATCAGTTCCGTGTGTGCTTCACGTGTTCAAAGCTTTAAGGATGAGGCAGAACTTCATCTGAAGTGATCAAATCTGTTTTTGGTCGTGTGAGATGGTGGGATCTTTTATGTTGAACAGGTCCAACGGCCCGGGTCTGTTCAGGAGGCTGAGCTGTCGGGTGGTTTGGGTCGAACTTTCTGAAGTCAGACAGCATCAGCATTCGGTTTATTACAGCTTACAAAAGCTTACAAAAACAGCTTAAGTTCACCTCAACAGTTGTGTTTTCTGTCTTTTTATTCGTTCCAAGTGTGTTATCATCAGTGGACATGAAGGAGTGACTGCGAGTGCAAAGCCACAAACAGGAGGAACTGGTTCAGGAGGCTTTAGCTAAACGTCTAACCAAACCTGCAGCGCAGCACAAACGTGTAGGAAAGTGCCATGCTGCAGATTTTTTCTGTCTGTGGTGAGCGTGAATGTGTGTTCTCCACAGTGGCCTCAAAACAAGCTAAAGTTAGAGGGAGTTTTGTTCAAACCCAACAAATACTAATGAAGATAAAGGATAAAAGTTGAGTTGCCCTATTCCCTCAGGGCAGTTAATGACCCCCCCTGCCCCCGGGGGAACACAGCTATGACCCATCCGAGTGAGGCGGGCAGCAGGTGGAGAACAGCAGAGAGAATCTGAGGAGAATCAGGAGCCCGCTCTTATCTTCCATCATTAATGAACGCCGCCGATTCATCAAAGCAGATCTGGAGACAAAGACATGGGAATAAAACAGTCATCACCATCAGTCGTAAAATGAATTTCTTTTCCTGTTTCTGCTCCCAGGACCCTCATTTCAGCAACTTTGTTGATGAGCTGACTGAGTACCAGACCAAGAACGTGCTGGCCATCCCCATCATGAACGGCAAAGACATGGTGGCGGTGCTGATGGCGCTCAACAAGCTGGACGGGCCCAGCTTCACGGCGAAGGACGAGGAGGTCTGGCCACTGTCACTACGAGCCATAACAAGAACAAACATGCTCTAGCTTCCATGGGTTATGTTCTAACTGTAATGCATCATACTTTATTTAACCAGCACACGCCTTTCCCTGACTGAATACTGGGCTGTGCAGCTTCTGTGGTTCACGGTGTTTCAGTCTACCTGAGCATAACGGATATGTTGGTCACTTAGCTCCAACAGAGGAACAGATATTATGTCCCATTTCTAAACTGTCTGGGTTTTTCCAAATGGTGGCAACAAATGAAAAAGGAACAGAAAGAAGAAAAAAAGGAAGTTTTCAGGATCTTTTCAGCTTTAACGTGTAAAACTGTTCCTACAGCTACAGTTTTCCACCCTGGGATGTGACATTATGGGGCAGCTCTTCATCCTGAGCTGGGATGAGCACATGTAGAAGTGGGATACAAAGACAAAAGTGCTCAGAGTTGTGTAGAATATCATAGAAAAGTGACCAGATATTTAATGCAAGGTCTTTCCCCACTCTTAGATTTAGCGTTGCCATTTCACAAGTGGCGTTAGCAGTTGGTAAAATGGTTAATTGAGAAACAAATCTGAAAAATATGGAACTCCTCATGTCTTTCTGTAGGTATTAAATATATATATAAATAAATATAAATGATGAGATTTTATGCTGGGAGGATATGGTGGAGTCAAATAAAATGATTTGATGTTTATAAAATCACATTTTTATAACATCAGCAAAAACAATATAAGGATGTGACTTTTATATACATAATATATATACATTATAATTGATAATGTATCAATATGATATATAAGATATTAATATGATATATAATATAATGTTATAATATTATAAATTAAATATATAATGGGACTTTAAATAAAAATCCTTATGACTAAAAGAATGAATCTACACGTTTTTAACTAATGCTAAAACACCATCTTGGAAAACAAATGATTGATTTTCCTTTAAAAAATCTACTTCAACTGATGAAATACTGAAGAAACCCAGAAACAAACGCACTGCAGTGAAACCATCTGGCATTTTTCTTTCTCTGACCAAGACATGAAATAAGCAACCGACACAGCAAACTGAGACGTGTGACATTTCCACTCTGAAACCCACCAGAACGCTGCTCATTCCTGCTCTTTATTCTCAGGTTCTTCTTGTAATTAATGCAAATGAGTGAACCCACTTGCAGAAAGTAGAAGCATGAGTTTTTCTTTTCCCTCCAGATTCTCAACAAATACCTGAACTTTGCCAACTTGTTGCTGAGAGTGTTCCACCTGAGCTACCTGCACAACTGTGAGACCAGGAAGGGTCAGGTAGGTCTGGAGAACCGGGTCAGAACGGGGTTAGAACCGGGTTAGAACCGGGTTAGAACGGGGTCAGAACCGGGTTAGAATGGGGTCAGAACCGGGTTAGAACCGGGTTAGAACCGGGTTAGAACCGGGAGGATCCTCATGAAATTCTGCTCAAACATGTGAACTCCGAGAGTTTCTTTATCTAAAGAAGCACCTGAGTTATTTCTTAGATATGCTGTGTAAAGGAGAGGGAAACAAGACGAGGAAAAAACTGTTTAGTTCAGTTTGGGGACTTTGCGACAGGCCTTATGAAGACTGAAATGTTCTTTTCCCACTCCCTGACTCTGTTTCCAGGTGCTGCTGTGGTCCGCCAGCAAAGTGTTTGAGGAGCTGACGGACATCGAGAGACAGTTCCACAAGGCGCTGTACACGGTCAGAGCCTTCCTGAACTGCGACCGCTACTCTGTGGGGCTGCTGGACATGACCAAAACCAAGGTGGGCCCAGTTACAGCTCAGGCCAGACTACACTGCACAGCCTTTACCTGCAGACACTTTCCCTCAACTTCTGAGATTCTCAGTTTAGAGCAAGGCCGCCAGGCCAAGACAAACAAAACTGGAAACAGTTTCTAGATGTTCCGGAACGTCAGGAGGAGTGCAGCAGGTTGGACAAAAGTCTGAACACGAAGACTGTGTCATTTCCACTCTGACTAATCCAAGACAGGACAATTAAGTCTGTGAGTTGTAGTTTGGATGTTTTCGTGTTATTTATCATTTTAATATCCCCAGCTGTGCATTCTGATCACTGCCCCTAAACAGCTCCATCACCAGCCCATCTGGCTCTATAGTTCCCAACGATAGCACATATTAGAGACATTTCTGCTGGTGTCTTAATCAGTCTTTAATGCAGAGCCTCATAAGCATGATTGGTTTGAGGTTTACAATAAAAAGGGATGCAAACTATAACTGGTAGAAAGATTTTCCTGCTCAGATCCGTGTGAGGGAAAAGCCTCCACAGTAGACGGAGATGAAGGCATAAAGGAGATCTCTGGATGTGGAAGTGGATACATGTCTATTACCCACATTAAATTATGTGAGTGAGGCATATTGACTAGAATAAAAAAAAGGGGGGGAAGCACATGTAACGAGAAAGTCTGCAACATGAAATGATCCAGCAAATGATCAACTTAAACCCGGGGAACTGCTGAGGGGTGATTGGAGTCCGGTGATGGCTAACAGAAGCCAGATGTGACTTAAAGGAAGCTGAACAAAATAAAACCGGAAGTCACCAGAGCACAAATCCAAGGACCACGACCCTGAAGTGAGCGGGTATGGAGTGGATGGATTACAGTGGATTTCTAGATTTAAAATGTCCTTCAGTGTGAAGGTGCTAAAAAACGATGTGCCCCTAAAGCTGGTACAGCCGAGTACCGAGAAGAGTTTTTGTATCTGTGCTTCATTTTCTCTGCAATTACACAGTTCTGAAAAAGACAAATGAAAATGAAAAAATGTTCATTCAGTATGAGCCATTAAGGAAGAGGAAGCCCCTCCAAAAGTACCAACAGCAACGGTTTGTGCAAATTCTAAAATGAGAGCATCTGTTTCTTTTTTTCATGATCTCTGAGGAGGAACTGTAAGACGAGCGCTGGTTTCTTTTGTCTACTGAGTGATTTCTGATGCTGCTGTTTGATTAAAGGGGACTGAGCATTGGTTTCTTTTGTCTACTGAGTGATTTCTGATGCTGCTGTTTGCTTAAAGGGGACTGAGCATTGGTTTCTTTTGTGAGTGATTTCTGATGCTGCTGTTTGCTTAAAGGGGACTGAGCATTGGTTTCTTTTGTCTGCTGAGTGATTTCTGATGCTGCTGTTTGATTAAAGGGAACGTCTGGGGCGTCGTGCCGGCAGCTTTTTGGCTGCGACTGTCATTTAGCTACTAGCAGCTGCCGCTGATCCCCAACACCTGCCACCCAGAACAAACACATGCAGACGGAACAGTATCAGATAGCATGAGCTCAGGAGAATAAGCCAAACTCGACTTTAAACATTTGTTCTGTGAACTATGCGTCTACCGAAGACAGAAGAAAATCTGCTGCACGCTCCCAAAAGGTCCCCGCTGCTCATGCACATCGCTCCATTTGGATTTTACCTGTGACCCGCACATGCATCCAAACTGTGAGAAAATACACCTGAACAGGTGCCTTAACCCTCTTCTTTCCCGATGTGTGTCATGTCTGCAGGAGTTCTTTGACCTGTGGCCGGTTCTGATGGGAGAGGTTCCCCCATACGATGGACCCAAGACCCCTGACGGCAGGGTGAGGAAGGATCCACACCTCTCATTTAGTTTCTGCTCCTTCTTCACCTGCATCTTCAGATATTTTACCCGTCAGCACCATCAAAAGCCAGGAGACAGATTTACACACCATCTAGCCTCATTTATTCTCCCATTTCTCTAAAATAATCTTGTTGAACACAACCCTGAAGACATTTCTAATCTTAATGAGTCTTAACAAGCCATACCACATTAGTGCACTGTAGACTGATAATCAATGCATCTGTCACTAAACCCAGAAGCAGAAATCATTAATCACCTTCTTGCTTCCCTGTGTTGTTTAGTCTTAATGCACCAATTCATTCACAAAAGCAAAGTGTCCAGAGTTAGGAGCATCGAAAACACTTCAGCAACACGTCTGATTGTTTTTCCATCTTCTCCAGGAAGTCATCTTCTACAAAGTGATTGACTACATACTCCACGGCAAAGAGGACATCAAAGTTATACCGTAAGTAATTTAAGACAAAACCGGGTTCCAAAGAGCACACGTTCCACTGAAAGCCTCTGAAAGGAACACCCTCAAATGCTGTTTCTGCATTTCCTTCACAACTGGGAATAAATGGCTCTTTTTTTAAACCAAAAGACATTTTTTTCTCGCCAATATTAACAGTGAAGTTGTTTTCTTTTACGAGCTTGATGTAGATCTAATGCTGTAAAAAAACAAACAAAACAACAAGCAAAAATGAGTTAATTATATTCAGGCTCTTCCTTCTGAGCTGGAAGGATTCAAAAGACATATTTGATTTCAAACAGTTTTTTTTACGATCAGATCATCATTTTTTCTGAAAAAGACGGTGAATGCTGCCTTTTCTGTCCTTTCCCCCCAGGAGCCCCCCCGCCGACCACTGGGCGCTCGTCAGCGGTCTGCCCACCTACGTCGCAGAAACTGCTCTGGTCAGTGCTCATTTCTACTGATCTACTTTCCTCATGGATATATCATGTGAGGAATGTCCTACATGTTTTTCGTTTATCTCTCCTAAAAACGGAACTTTCAAAATCGTATGTGAAGTTTTTTACGTCTCTGCCTTTAAAAAAGCCTTTCTTCTTTCTGCCATTAAAAACATGTGAAGTGAATCAGTAAAATTCCACTGATTAGTTTTAAATGGTAAAACTCAAAAGTAAATGTTCATAAACTGGGATTCTTGGTCAGGCTCTATAAAATTGTCTCATTGTTGAGCCACTGCTGGCCTTCAGAACAGTTTCCTGGGCCTCTTCCCTCATTTTGTGGACGGATGCTGGAGTCTGGAATGCATCAGCGTCCAGATCTCTGCGATCGGACAGAAAACAAAGGCTTCCCACTCAGGATGGAGGTTCTCTCCCTGAGAAGCTCAGAGAGCAAACGCAGAATAATGAATGACTGGCCTGTGTGCTGACGGCCCACAGGCTGCCGCCGTGGCTCAGCCGGGGAGTAATTAACCAGAACACAGAGACAACAACCTGCCAGAGTTAATGAGTTAATGAAGGTCTGGAGCATCAACAGCTCTCCTGCAGGTCTGCAGGTCTGGAGCATCAACAGCTCTCCTGCAGGTCTGCAGGTCTGGAGCATCAACAGCTCTCCTGCAGGTCTGCAGCACCAACAGCTCTCCTGCAGGTCTGCAGCATCAACAGCTCTCCTGCAGGTCTGGGTCTGCAGCATCAACAGCTCTCCTGCAGGTCTGCAGCATCAACAGCTCTCCTGCAGGTCTGCAGGTCTGGAGCACCAACAGCTCTCCTGCAGGTCTGGGTCTGCAGCATCAACAGCTCTCCTGCAGGTCTG
>JABUIW010038821.1:0-13613 GCA_013363375.1 Menidia beryllina | reverse complement strand
CCTCACAGCCAGAAGGTCCTGGGTTTGAGTCCCTCACAGCCAGAAGGTGCTGGGTTCAAATCCCGTGGGAACCAGGACCTTTCTGGGTGGACTCTGCATGTTCTCCTGTGTCTGTGGGTTCTCTCCGGGTTCTCCGGCTTCCTCCCACCGTCCAAAAACCTGCATGTTAGGTTGGTTGGAGACTCCAAACTGCCCTTAGGAGCCGCCCACTGACTACTGGGATAGGCTCCAGTCCTCCCGCGACCCCATTAGGGAGTAAGCGGTTGCGACAGTGGGCGGATGGAAGAGCGTTAACTGTGACTTACAGGTGGATTGCAGGTGGTTTCCATGGGCTGCCACCCAGTTGAAATATCAGCTCATTACCCGGAACAGGCTGGAAGTGTCTGGCCCCAGTCTGGCCTGCTAAGTATCTGCCGGGGTCAGGCTGGTAATGAAGCATGACGGGATGAGATCACCGGTGGCTGCAGAGCTGCAGCCTCTGCTCGACCCCTGCCACCGTGTGAGGAGGAGGAGGAAATGTGCCAGCGCCGGGCGGGTAGCAGCAGCGCCGCAAAGCCCGTTTATCCGGGAACAAATCTGCCAATTAAACTAAAGTTCAACTTTTAACTTCGGCTGTTTCCACGGAAGCAGGTTCACGCATGCGCCGGCGACCTCGTGACCTCGAGATATCTATGTTGGAAATGTGCGGTGATATCTATGGTGCAAAGACGTCTCCTAAACAAGACGTCACCCTGTTCCTCCAGCGGCCGCCCGGCCGACTTTCTGATCTCTTCTGACAAATGGAGTTGTCTGGTCCCGCTGATTCGAGGTCCAATCAATCAGGCCGTAATTAAACCTCTCTGGGGTCTGTCGGCCGGCAGAGACTGCAAAAGCACTCCTTTGATGTTTTATTAATTTTCCTCTAATGGATTTGTGTCAGGGCTTGTTTGAAAAACCGTCCTGCAGGACCCTGTTACTTTACAACAAACCACCGCTTGCAAGTAGGACAGAGAAAGAGATCAGAGACACCGGGGAAATCAGAGTCCCCGCTCGAGAAAGTTTGGACGGATGGGGCAAAAGAAATGTTGAGACAGAAAACCAAAACTACTCTTTCAAGTTACTTTGACATTTTTCTCTTTGCACAAAGTAGAAACGCGACACATTTAATGTCTTGTCCCATTAGCCACATATAAATAGGTAAAATTTGGGAATTTTCAACATGTCTGACGAAATGCAAGTTCCGAAAAGGGCAAACTTAAAACACTTTAAGATTTTCTTAATTGATCAGAAAGTTCGTTTGCAAGGTTGTGCAAATCATAATCATAATAATACTTTTTAACCAAGCGCTACATTGTTTTACATGCTTACAAATACCTAAAAGCTTTATTAAGATACCCCAGAGTGAAAAGCACAAGTGTGCCTTTTATTTATCAATATCTCTGATATGTGTTTGCCATAAATATCTATAATTAGATGTATATAGGGTTTTAAAGGCTATACTGTTTCCATTCACACAAGTATTGACTGTTTTACTTTAGAGTCCTCAAGATCATTTTTATCGATCAATTTATACCCTTAAAAAAGGACAAGGACAATTTCTGGCTAATCTGCTTTTACAGTCCCATTGTTATAACTTAATCTAGTCATTGTTATAACTATAACTAAGTTCAAGTTGGAGAGAAGAGAGACTGAATAATATTACTGAGCTGTCTGATTAGTATTTTTAGTCTAATATTAATCATAGTTAAAGGACAATTACAATACCTCTCAGCACTCTCGGCACAGGCTAATTTTGACTAGTAGCTAATGTTAGCCCGTAGCTAACATTAATGCATAGCTCACGGTAGCTAGTGGATAATGCAGCTAACACTAGCTAGTAGCTAGAGTTAATGCATAACTAACACTAGCTCGTAGGTAGCGCTAAACCATAGTTAATGCTAGTGGCTCATATAGCTAAAGCTAGCGAGTAGCTAATGCTCATGCATAGATAACGATAGCAAGTGGCTAATGAGGCAAGTTAAGTATTTGCATTGGTTTGACTGATAAAGTAGTTTTCACACACTACTTTTTGGTACTACTATTGCTAGTGTCCTATATTATATGACAAACTGAAAATTCTAAGTAAAATTCAGAATAGCGCTCAATTGGCTGAATCAATATGCTGCAGAACATCAGGTCAATTTGATTCCTCCCATAGTTTAGAAATCAACTTGGAAGTAAAACTACCTCAACTTAGAGCTTCTTATAAAAGTGCTGTATATGCTATAATACCCACACATACCTTGAAGGAAATCACATTTTCTAAATAATTCAGTCTAGCAAAACACAAAGGAGCGCTGCCCGACTTCAGCATCTTGTTCGACTCCAGAAATCAGTAGTCTTCTTCTCTTGTAGGTGTGTGTTAGAGTTTAAAGGCGAACACATGGTTGTTAAGCAGCAGAGACGTCTATTTCGGCCCCAGGTAGGGCGGCTCATCTGTGATTCAGGGCTGAGGCTGCCCTCCACGCGGAGACTTTGTTTACAGATGGATATCCCTCCGGATCACTCTCTGTGGATCCGTATCGCCAATCAATATTCCCCCTCCAGTCAGTCCGATCCCACCGCCCCCCCCCCCACCAATCTACAACAATGTCTCCCAGACTGCGAATCCAATTAAGCCCCGACAAAAAAAAAAAAAAAAAAAAGAAGAAAAAAAAGAGGAGAATTTTCTGGTGGAGAGCAGCCAAAGCGCCTGCATTATTTATGTTTGCTCTGTTTTTTGTGTTGCCTCTGAATGGGCCGAATAAAAACCAGCATCCATTCAATAATGCATGAGCTGCGGTTTTGTTAATAGGCTTTGTAGTGGCAGTAATGTACTTCCCTACATGGCTGATAGAGATTATGGCCAGATATTGATCCCCTTAATGCCCCGGGTGTCCCCTCCAGCCCTGCACCTCGACCCTGGAAACCACACAAACACACACACACAGACACAGACACGCACACACACTTGTGTGACGGGAGGAAACATGTCAGACTTTCCTATAAAGCGTGCAGTTGTCTGGAAACTATCGGGGACCGGGTGTGAATGGATCTGCTGTTTGCGGCCCGTCATCCCGACTCGGTCCTGATCCGACTCTTCCGGCGTGCGACCGTGAATCCCGACTCTTCAATTACCGACAACACCTGGAAGTGTTCCAATCTCCTCCGACTCTATTCCCCGGCAGCCGCCTTCGTAAAGTGTCTGGGCAGAGACCGTTGTCTGCTTTCAAACTTTTGACAGCTGAAGGCCGATTTAGCCTCCAACAGGTGGAGTCTGTAGGGAAAATGTTGGCTTTTAAGGACACGTCTCACCAATCCTACATATGAATTCAATTTGATCCTGGACCGACTTTCTATGTTAAAATATTGGTGTGTTGGTTCAAATCTTCCATCAGAATACACTGTAATTCCTGGAATTGGTTCCAAAAACCTACGATAACTCCTTAATAAATACTGCAGATAATCACACATGGCAAGAAAACAGATGACTTCTAGAAGAGAGATGGAAAAAGAAATAAATGATGAAGAAATGATGAATAAAAAGGGTTTTTATTGTCCCTTTAGCTCAGAGACTGAAGAACGGAGGTAGAGGTGGAGACTGAGATACAGGACCAGCCCTAACTTACTCTGACTTTACACAGGAACTTTAAACCAACTTAGCTTATTTATTTTGATTTAATTTTCATATTTCATTTGGTTTTTTTCTATGATTTCATATGTTGGAAATTTACTTTGGGTGTTGAGTCGAATATTTGATCGAATCTTACTTCGGATGTTGGAAAATTGGTACGTTTAGGCATCATAGGTAAAGGTTCTGCTTTGCATTGATTGACCGGAGCACAGCAAGCTGGAAAAAACCCGTTCGTGTTTGGACTCATCTCCACATTTAATTTTGAATGGGAGTAATGTGGTTTCCTACAAATGCGATTAACTCGCTAAGGAGAAAACTTTTTCTTTTTCCAAATCCGATTTACCAATGCAATCATTTTCTCCAGTTGATACTGATCCGTTATTGGATTATTGATGATGTTTTTTTATATTTTTTTTTATTGTGCTTCCTCTTGTTGGAGACGTTGTTTTTAAGACCTCGGTGCCAATAAAAACAATCGAATCAAAGCGACCAGAGAATGGAGTGAAATGGATGGAGAACAGGAGATGGTTTGTGTTGGAGGATCGTCCCCGCTAACCCAATAAGCAGAGCCTCTCCTTTCTCTCAATCTGATTACGTCGATAATTAAGAGAAATTGCCGGAGCGTGGCTTGGGTGAGGCTTTACATATTCAGCAGTGGCAGAGCGGCCCTGATGTGTTCTGCTTTTGGGCTCCGATTACTATCTGGTTAGAGGGAGCTGATCCCAGATCGACCCCAAGCAGAGCTGCCAGACCACGGTGGACAAATAAAAGCATCACTCTCCATCGGCAAAGTTAACCCCTTCAAATTCCTGCGACTTTCCCCAAAAACTTTTTTAAAACAGACAACGTGCAGCTAACTGCTGTTAGCATCAGAATCTGTAAAACCGGCTTATCTGGTCTAATCTAGCTGGACTTTGTGTGTCTCTGGATGTCAGACTTGCTGTGGACTAACTGATTTCCTGAAGGACTTTCAACTTTGTTTCAACTATTTTTGTTGGAGTTTATCTGTTCTTGGAAAACTGCGAGGCTTCATTAGAGAGTTTACTGTGGCTTTAGCGTCAAATGGGGGCCAACTTGTAGGGACAGAGATGTTAAACACGTGTGAAACATTTCATACAAATAAGTGTAAAAATCTTTTCTTAAAAACTACTTTAGTATGTAGTCAGTTATAAGTTCAGGGCCAAGCTAATTTTCAACCAATCAATCTCTGGGTTATGACATTGGAAGTAAAACAAAGCAAAGGGAAATTCCTGAAATTGTCATTTTCCTTGATCATTTTGATGTATTTTTCTTTGTTCTTGGCTCTGGACTTGACAAAGTATTTGGATTTCATCATGTTCATCATGTCCCTTTAGGGCTAAACTAGCTTAGCATCTAAGCATAGCTGTCTGAACCTAGCTTAGCTAGTGGTTGTGCTAACCCGGGCTAACCATGTCCTTATGTGCCCAACATTATTCTTTCCGGAAACAATTAAACAGGATATCTCTTCTCAGCATGTCTCTCAACAGTCACGTTTGCTCACCGCTCAACTTTTTATTAGCTAACATCTGTTAGCTTTGGGTTTTGGACGTCACAGGTTTAGGCAACAAACGAGGAGCTCGGTCAAAAAATACAAAATGTTTGAACACATTTCCCCCTTTTTTTTTAAAGCCAGTTTGAATTATAATTTGAAAAGTAAAAAACAGTCAAAACCGAAAGGTAATAAATTTGAGTTCAGGATGCAAGAGGAATGTATGAAAGTACTAATATAAGTTCTTGTCAGCCCTCCAATCAGGAGAGTAAACTTCCAGCCAGCTGCTCCGAGGTCAGCTGGAGTTATTCCACCCCGGTGGAAATGAATCCTTCCATAAATCAATCCTACAACAGCGCAAGAGAAGCCCAGAGATAATTAGCTCCCTTCCCTATTATCAGTGTAACAATGGAGAGCTAAACTGTGTAATCACCTTCACATGGACACACAGGTGAGCAAACACTCCAGTGAAATGGAAGAAAAGAAGAAGAGGAGAATCTTTAAAGACGGCCAGGAACCCGGAGAGCAATTCCCCTCGGATTTTATGCTCCCGCTTTTGCCACTGGGATGAAAAGTTGGAATTCAAATTAGTGTAAAGTGTCAATTTAGAGTTTTTCGACATGCTCATCTACACGCTTCCAGTTTCTGCCTATTCTTTACACTGTATATACAAAGAGAAAATACATAAATATACGCACGTAGTGGGAGGTCAAAGGATTTGATTGCAATCAAATAGTCAAAGGATTTGATAGCAATCTTAAATGAATGATCTTATTCATGAATTATCTATGATTTGTACATCAATAATAATATCAAAACGGGACATAATCAGACATTTAAGGGAGCAGAAATGTTTTTCTCGCCTCCAAAGGGGCTTATTTCCTTCATCTTTGCGTGCACCTGCAGGATATTCCCCTTTTTTATTGACGTTCAAATGTTAGATTCAACAGTTTGCAGCGTTTTTGGAGGATGGTTTCGTTCGGTTTCTGCCTGTGTGGAGTTTGCATGTTCCTGCTCTCCTGTCGGCCCTTCTATGGCGTCCCCCGGGACAGGCTCCGCCCCCCCCCGGCTGCGCCGAATGGCTGCCGTCTCTATGTTTGATGTGTGGTCGGGAGCAGAAGACAACACCAGCTCTCTGTGCTTTGGCGAGGGCCCGAGCCGGCCGGCTCTTCCCATCTGTCTGTGGCCTTTCTGTGGAATGATGAAATGCCAAATATGAAGACCGTCGGACAAAAGCGGATAATTGCTTCTTTTATTTCACCCAAATGTCTCAGAGGATGAGTCTGGGTTATTCAAGGGGCTTCCCGACCACGTCTCTGAGAGGCCGCAGGGCTTTGTGTGCAGATTGGAGAGGGGCTGAAGTCAATAATCTACTTTTATTCAATTTATCTGTCAAACACGCAGGGCAGCTTCGACTGTACAGCAAGAACAGTGGCTTCAACCACCAGATCTACAAGCTTGGCCTTAAATATAACTCAGTGACATCATCTCAGTCAAAGCCATGTGCAGAAAGTTGACTCAGAAATTACTTGAAGGCAGTATTTTCTGTCGCTTCCGTGTTTTAGAGCTCAAAATAAGTGGAGATCTGGGAAAATGGGATTAGAACCATGTTTGTTGATGTTGGGAAACCGCCCTAATTTTCCAGTTTTAGATGCTATCAGGAATTTGTGAGAATCTGTGCTTATAGAAACGCTGTTGTCGGATATTAGGAGGAGTTCCAAACCAAAGCCCGCATTGCTGATGCGTTCGCTGTTATGTAAGCAGCCCAGGAAAAGTGCCCGCTGTACACGGCGGCCCCTGACCGAGCAGCAGCAGGTGGCTACCGGGTCGGCCGCGAGGCCCGCACATGAAACACAAACAAAGCTGAATTATTCAGAGAAGCTGCAGATCAAAGTCCAACAGAGTCCACAAACTGAGTAGAACTCGCTCTGACGCACAAAGGCAGAAAAACCAGAGCAGAAAAAAAACGAGCTGACGACTAAGTCAGAACAGAAATAAGGAAAACCAGCGACCTGTCAGAACCAGAACCAGAGAGAAACCTCCATCAGACACCAGAACCAGGAAGGTACCTCCATCAGAACCAGAACCAGAGAGAAACCTCCATCAGACACCAGAACCAGAAAGAGACCTCCATCCGAACCTGAACCAGAAATAAACCTCCGTAAGAACCAGGAGGAAAGCTCCATCAGAAAAAGAACCAGGAAGGTACCTCCATCAGAACCTGAACCAAAGAGAAACCTCTATCAGAACCAGCACCAGGAAGAAACATCCATCAGAACAAGAACCAGGAAGAAGTCTCCATCAGACCAAGAATCAGGAAGGTACCTCCATCAGAATCAGAACCAGAGAGAAACCTCCGTAAGAACCAGGAGGAAACCTCCATCAGAACCAAAACCAATAAAAAACCTCCTTCAGAACCAGTAATAAACATCCGTCAGAGACCAGAACCAGGAGGAAACTTCCTTCAAAACCAGGACCAGAAAGACAGCTCCGTCAGAACCAGGAAGAAAATTCCTTCAGAACCAGAACCACAATGAAACCTCCATCAGAACCAAAACAAGGAAGAAACCTCCACAAGAACCAAGACGAAAACCTCCACCAGAACCAGAACTGTCTCAAACAGGTTCCACAGAGGGGGGTCTTCTTCCTGAAGGCTCTGCCTCCCATTCTGCTTTAAAAACCCAGGAACCAGAACCAGAACCATGAGAGCAAAGAGCTCAGCTGGAACCATCCATCTCTACTGGATCTGCTCCCTCAGAGTTCAGATGTTCCGGTTCTGCTCTGGATCCGAGGAGCTGAAACTGGAGGAACCTGATCTCTTTTTGTAGCTTCCTCTGGGTCTTCAGTGAGCAGAAGCAGCTAAACTTCCCACAAACAGCTCCAAAGAAAGTTGTGGAGCTCTAGCAGAGCGGCCCGGCCAGATGGCGGCGAGCAGACAAAGAGCGGCCATGTTCCCCCTCCTTCATCACGTCGGAGCAGAGCCCAAGGTGGGAGCCGGGAGATTTCCCCGGGGGGGAAATGTGCCTCCCGGAGATAAGGCGGAGGCCCGGGCTGCTCTCTGGGGGCGGCGAGGCGGAGACGCGGAGAAAAAGAGGCGCCGCGGGGCGGAACGCCGGCAAACTCCGGCTGCTGGAAGTTCCCCGCTTTTCCCACTGAGGCAGGAGTCCACCGGCTCCTTGAGTTGGGGAGCAGAGGCTCAGTTTTTCTTTGGAGATCCTCGGGGATCGGGGGGAGAACAATGGCTGTAATCTGCTGCGCTCGGCCTCTGACCGCCAGACGCCTGCAATTAGGACGACAAGAGGAAGATTATGGCCGTACCCCCCCCCTCTCCCGAGTGGGCTTCCCTCTCAGCCAGGCTGAAATAAAAGCAGGTGATTTGTGGAGAAAAGGAGCGTCCAGACGCTCTGATTGCGCCTCTGTCCCCCCGGTGATTGCTCTATTGTCAGCGTGCCGGTTTGCTTAAAGGAGTCGGACGGATAAATAAAGTCTGGAGGTCCGAGGTGCTGATGGTTTACAGCGTTCAGCTAAATGCTCTCAGCCGCTTTCAGTAAAAACAGAGCTGAAACACGTCGGAACGTTTCACCGTTGATGCTGCTTAAAGGGGGAAATCTGAGCTCCTTTCTCCTCCATCTCTGAGCTCTTTTCTCCTCCAGAAGCAGCTCTCCACCCCCCCCCCCTTCATGGAGAGCATTTCTGATTCAGCCACCAGGAGCTGGTCAGCTGGAGGTCCAGATGCGGATTTCAGCTCCTGTTCAGCTCTCTGCTGGATCTGCTCCTCTTTCTGAAGAACATCACTCTCAGATCCTCTTCATCTGCTGGATTACAGAGTTTTTTAGGACCAATTCTTCTTCTTCTGTCCTCCACTTGTCCAGTTTCCTCAAATGTTGCTGAGATCTTTCCAGTTTCCAGCCAGCAGGTCTTTGGGAATCCTCAGAACTCCTTTTTCCAGTCTCTCAGACTGGGTTTTCTTTGGCTTTGTTCCTCCATCAGCTCCAGAAATGGAACAAATGATGTGTCTCTGTGAGAAAGAGCCTGAAGGTCCACTTTAAACTGCAGCTTTGACACAACGCTGATTCATCCCTTGAGTTAGGGGCCTTTTTTCTGACTCAAGTGGCTCAACAGAGATTAGAAGTGGACTAAAAATTAGTGAAAAAGTAGTAATTGTCTGAACAAGTAGCTCAGAAATCCTGAATAAGTATCAGAACACTTTGAGGGGAAATTATAAGGAAATGAAACGTGGCTGAAAACATTTTAAACTCATTTTGTATCCTTCCACTCTTAACTTGTGTCCAATTTACACTGCATCTTTGCTGAGTTGGACACAAAGCCGGCTCGTCCCTTGAGTTAGAGGCCTTTTTTCTGCCTGAATGACTCAGAGTGAAGCGGCTTAACAAAGAAAACACACAAAAAAATGGAGTGAAAATGGGAGAAAAAGCAGAAAAAAAGTCCAAAGAGAAACTCTGAAACAGCTTCGGGAAGCTGGGAAACTGTGTCTCAGGACGTCTTTAAGGGATTAAGTAGCTGTAACTCCAAACTGAGCTGGGTTTGGGTGCCTCTGGTTGATAGAAGAGTTGACGGTTTCTGCTGTAGCTGACGACATATCGCCTGTGAAGGTTCTGCCTCCACATCTCCTCATTAAGCAGCTCAACGCAAAAGTTCAGCCTCCGTCTTCTCCCTTAAAGCGGATTCATTCAGTCAAAGTGAGCTCTTACAGAAGGGGCTGGGAAGCAGAGCATCCGTCTTGCGGTAACAAGTGGAAAAAAAACTCTCATTTAGGAGTAAAACGATGTCTGTAATTACAGTCCTCTTCCATCTCACTCCATTTTCCACTCATTTCCTGTTGGCGCTTCACATTCTAATTAAAGGTCAAAATCAATATTAGCTTTAATTTCCACTTTTTCAAAGCAAAACTAATCTAATAAACATGTTTTTTTTCTTATTTACGGAAAAATCTGCGTTGTGTTTGTGTGTAACTGCGACAGCTTTGTCCGACATGACTCCGGTGCAGCCGATAAGTTGATAGAAAATGTTGTTTAGCAGCTGCTAAAAGCTGCTAGCGCGCAGGAAGGGTGAAGCAGAAAGGACGGGCATGAAAGTTATTAGGCAGCAAGGAGCTGAGGCTCCTCGGTGCTGACGCACCGCTCTGCTGGGGGCACGACAGCTCCCCATAATGAAGCCGTTTCCACACACACACCTTCAAAAAAAAAAGGAAAAACCCTCTCAGACAGCGTGCAAGTCCTCTATTACTCAAAGCCGACCAAGCACAAAATGAACAAAGTCAGCCGTTGTGCAGCAGGCGGCCGAGGTGCGGAGCCCCGATTGAAATTAATGGCTTTTCTAATTGGAGCACATGTTTGTCAAAGTGACCGAGTGCCATGGACGTGAACTACATCCTACAAGTGTTTCCAGAAACATTCAAACAGATTCCTTTAGTGGGAGAACTCAACTGGAAGTCAAGCGAGACCTTAAAACTCAGACCAGCTGTTTGTTGTGGTTTATGGTGGTATTTCTAACAGAAAAATGACCATAAAAGACCCCAATAGTGGTCAGTCCCACTGATCAGGAGACGTAGACGCACAGTCTGTTAGCGTCTACAGCCAGGATCTGATTACAGGAGCTCCAAACTCCACCTCTGTAGCTTCCAGCAGAGGGTTTCTGGTTAATGGCACACTCTGTGTGGACCACCTGGACCTCCATCACAGCTGGAGGAGCCCAGCAGCCTCATTTAGATAAAACTATATTATAAAGGACTTTCTCTGAATTCAGAGCCTCAGAGAGAAGGAGTGTACTTGGCCCTATTTAATATTATTATTATTATTATTATTATTATTATTATTATTATTATTATTATCACGATCTTCATTATTATCATCATTACTATTATTTAATTACTCATTTATTTATTTGTTTATTTATATTTTAGTATATACTAAGTGTCACACTTAGAATAAAACTCCGGAGAGAAACCTGCCACCATGCGACCTGCAGTGACTCCAATTTGTTCAAATAATCACAAATAAAAGCCTCGATGAGGCCAGATTACCCAAAACTAAACTTAACTAGGGGAAAGCCAGAGACCCAAAGAGCGAAAAGAGCCGGAGGACAGAATTAGAAAGAGCCAGGAACAAATAAAGAGTGAAACCAGGAGCCTTAAATTCAGATTAGTGAGAGGAAACAGCCCGGCTGGACAGAGAGTTAATGAGGGACTGCCCAGAGGGGAGAAGCACCAAGAAGAGACTCTGGGAGACCCAGAACCAGAAGCAGGAAACAGAACCGGCTCTGCTCCTCTCACAGTTTCCTATCTTCCATGCTCTTATCCCTTTACAGTTCCTCTCTGGGTCTCCTCATTGTCTCATTCATTCATTTCTCTGCTCCTTCTGAATAAAAACTGGCTTCATTCATTCTTTGCCGATCCTGTTCAGCCATCTGTGCTCCTCTCTGCGCCCATTCAGCCAGTCCCGCGTGTCCGGTCTGTTTCAGTCCTTTGTTTTATGGCTTATTTCCTCTGTATTTGGACATCCTGCTAGTGGGACGTTGCATTTACAGGGCAAATATAAAGAAAAAAGCACAAATGGGAACAAACTGATCAGAAACAGACATAAAGCTTCAAGAATGGTCACAAAATATAAAGCGAACGAGAAAAAAAATTAAGATAACCGCATCAGAAACAGGTGCAAAACTGCAAGAACGGTCCCAAAATGACCACAATGCAAAGCAAAGAACGTCAAATTAAGATAAACTGATCACAAATGGGCACAAAACTTAAAGACCGGGTGGAAAATTACCAAAAATTAAAGAAAAAGAAAAGATAAACTGACTAGAAACAGACATAATATTACAACAATGTTTTTTTTTTACCACAAAATGACCAAAATTTAAAGCAGTATGCCAGTAAAATGGGCTAACTTATCAGAAACAATGACAAAACTTTCAGATTGGATGCAAAATGTGAAAAAGTTAAGTTGCATGTATAAAAATGACTGACCAACTCCAACCAGATGATCCTGTTGGGTTTAAAGACTCCAGGAAAACAGCGATACCACAGCAAAAGAGACACAAAAATCCCAAAGCTCCAGCAAAAGAACAGAGACAGACACAAAAAAACTCAAGGATGGACAACAACTTATCAAAATATGGAGCAAAAGCCAGAAAAGGGGACAAAACTAAAGATAGGTACAGATCAAGACCACAAACTGATCCAAAATGGACTAAAAACTCCATTAATTACTCATCCAAAATCACTAAAATGACAAAAGTAGCAAAAAAGACCAGAAAAGTGGTTAGAAAATGGACATTAAATGACATAACTCTCCTCTGAAGCCTCTCAGTGTTCAGTGAACAGATCCTACTCCAACCAGATGCTCCTGTTGGCTTTAGAGGCTCCAGTTAAAGTCCTCCTGGAAACAATTAGTCCACAACACGTCTGACATCCAGAGACTCACAAAGTCCAGCTGAGGCTGCACACATGTGCGTCAGATGAACAGATTTGACAGATTCTGGGTCCAAACTTCATGTCTGCTCTCCAAATGGTTCCACAGAAGCTTTTATGAGCTCGTTGACCAGCTTTTCTTCAGGTTTTTGGGTGAGAATAGCAGGAATTCGAAGGGTTTAACAACTGAATTGGGATTCATTTGAATCTGGATTAGGAAGGTGTTATCTTGGTTTTGTGTGATTGCATCAGAGCTGACAGGAAACAGAAGGAAACCCGAGCGGTGGCTCAAACAACCGGGACCTCCAATCTCATTAAACCCCATAAGAGCCAGCCAGAGAGATAAAGTTCCCTCTAACAGCGGCGAAAGATGTCATTAGGAAACTCCTGTGAGCGGCGTTGGATGGATCCCCTCGCATGTTTGGAGGCAATCAGATTCTCTGGCTCTCCGAGTCCAGCCCGTCTGGCCGTGATCCGATTACCGGCAGGAAGCCGGGGCTGAGTGCCCACCGCGGGGCATCGGTCAGCGGCCGCCACCGGCCCCAGACCAGCAACAGACCGGCCCCGGACCGGCCCCGGACCGGCCCCGGACCGGCCTGTCAGATCCACCCCCATCAGACACGTCCAGCTCCAGAGGTCAGAGCGCTGCCTTCAGGCGCCTCTGGTTTCCGGCCCGTCAGAGGCCGGGACTCCCACCCCTCACAGGGTCCTTATCTGGGCCGCTGTGCCTCAAGATTCAAAAAAGTTTTGCTCAAACTAAAGGAAAGTGCTGCACAACACGTGCGACACAGACTGAAAATAGATAAATAAATACAACTAAAGCAGTGAGAAATGGTTAAAAACGCACCTTGCAACAGATTTAGTCACTTTTTAAGGAGCTTTTCGCTTCAATTTAGGCCCAGTAAGCAGAGACATCTGCTATTTATCAGTTTTTAAATGTCTCTGTTTATTACTTATTAGTTGTATTTTAAAAAGGATGTTATAATTTTGCACTTGTCTATCTATCTATCTATCTATCTATCTATCTATCTATCTATCTATCT
>JABUIW010038172.1:0-13061 GCA_013363375.1 Menidia beryllina | reverse complement strand
TTTTTTTTTTTTTTTTTCCTAAACATATGCATATGCACACGGAGACATATACACACATAAAAAACGAAGATAACTACACAAAAATAAAACAAAAACCCATTCTAATAATAATATGGAAGAAAATAATTAAATTGAATTACAGTGCCGTGTAGTAAACAATGAACAACCCCCCACCCACACCCCCACTCGGCTCATCTCAACAAACACACATAGTACTGGTTATTTGTTCAATATAAAAAATACAACAAAAACAGACACACATTCAATTGGGTAAAACATCCAAATTAGTAAAATAAGAAATAAAAGGTTGCCATTTGTGGAAAAATTTGACTGTACATCCTTTCAATGTGAATTTAATTTTCTCAAGTTTCAAAAAAAACATGACATCTTTGAGCCATAAAGAGATAGAAGGATATCTGACAGACTTCCAGTTTAACAGTAAGGAACGTCTTGCTAGTAAGGATGTGAATGCTATAATGTCCTTTTGTGTAGGGTTGAGTGCAATTGAGGGGTTAGGGATACCAAATATAGCAATTAGAGGACAAGGCTGGAGGTTTACCCCAAGAACAGAGGACATAATAGTAAAATAACCCGCCCAGAAACCTTTCAGATCAGGACAAAGAAAGAACATGTGGCTAAGGTGACAAGGAGAGCCATGACATTTATCACATTTGTCTTCCACATCTGGATACAGTTCAGATAATCTTGACTTGGAGAAATGTGCCCTGTGTAAGACCTTAAATTGAATGAGTCCAAGACGAGCACAGGAGGTGGTAGTACGTACCCTCTCTATGGCCTGTTTCCAGGACTCCTCATGTAATTGTAGTCCCAGTTCCCTTTCCCATGCACACTTAAGTTTAGCATTAGAGTGGTTGCTAAAAGATAAGATAATATCATACAGCTTTGAAATGATTCCTCTATGATGAGGAACAAAAGAAAGCATGGTTTCCCACTGGTGTTCTGGAGGTAGAGAGGGGAAATTAGGGAAACACTTCGCCACAAAGTTGCGAGTTTGAAAATAGCGAAACAGGTGAGTAACAGGGAGGTTATAGCGAGATGACAAATTGGTAAAACTATCAAAAACACCCTCTACATATAAATGTCTAAGTTGTGTGATACCCTTGTCATACCACTCTGAAAATGTCGAGTCCGAAAGTGATGGAGGAAATAGATGGTTATTGTTTAAAGGACCCAAGGTAGATGCAGCCACAAATTTAAAGTGCCGTCGAAATTGGTACCAGATTTTGAGAGTATTAAGAACCACTTGATTATCGGTATATAAAGAAGGTTTTGTAGGTAAAGAGGAATAAAGTAAAGCAGGTATAGAGGACCCCCTACAGGATGATAGTTCCAATTTACACCAAGAGGATATAGGAGATTTTAACCAGTAGCAAAGTTTATGGATGTGAGCAGCCCAATAGTAAGTTAGAAAATTGGGTAATGCAAGACCTCCACTAAGTTTGCATTGCTGCAGTAAAGTTTTACGAACTCTAGGTGGTTTCCCACCCCAGATAAAAGAGCAAATTATCTTATCTAGTGAAACAAAAAAATGTTTTGGCAGAAAAAGAGGGACGGACTGGAATAAAAACAAAAATTTTGGTAAAATGTTCATTTTAACAGCATTGATCCTACCAATTAGTGAAAGGGGGAGGTTACCCCATCTCTGAATATCGGATGTAATCTTTGAGATAAGGGGAGTGAAATTAGCAGATGCAAGGCTAGACAGCGAACGTGTCACATTAATGCCTAAGTATTTAAACCCTGATGGACTGAATTGAAAAGGTAAATCTGACTGTTGAATATGACATGCTGCAGTATTAATAGGGAAACACTCACTTTTCGCCAGATTTAATTTATAACCTGAAAAGGTGCTGAAGTTCTCCAAAATACTTAAGACAGCAGGAATAGAAAATGTAGGATCGGTTATATATAATAACAAATCATCCGCATACAGCGATAATTTATATTCAATTCCATTACGGGTGATTCCTTTGAATAAGGAGGAGGATCTTAATGTAATAGACAGAGGCTCGATAGCAATGGCAAAGAGCAAAGGCGATAAAGGACAACCCTGGCGGCACCCACGTCCAAGGGCAAAATAATCAGAATAAAGATCATTAGTGTGAACACTGGCCTTAGGGGATGAATAAAGGAGGCGGATCCAAGAAATAAATTTGTCACCAAAACCGAATTTCTTTAAAACTGCAAACAGGTACTCCCACTCTACCCTATCGAATGCCTTTTCAGCATCTAAAGAAATCACAAGTTCAGGAAGTTCAGCCGAATGTTTAGAGTAAATTATGTTGAAAAGTGTACGGGTATTAAAAAACAATTGACGTCCCTTTATAAAACCATTTTGCTCCTCGGATATAATATCAGGAAGCACATTCTCTAAACGGGATGCAACTACTTTAGCCAACACCTTTACATCAGCATTAAGCAGAGATAATGGTCTGTATGAACCACATGAGGTTGGATCCTTGTCCTTCTTGAGAAGGAGAGCAATAGTGGCTTGTGTCAGGGTTGGTGGCAATAACCCACTTTCCAAGGCTTCATTGAACACTAATAAAAGCAGCGGTGCCAATTTACCAATAAAAGTTTTGAAAAATTCAATCGGAAACCCGTCGGGGCCTGGGGCTTTGTTAGATTGCATTGCCTTAATTGCATTTGATATTTCTTCAAGGGAGAGTGGGGAGTCCAAATGCCTGGCAGTATTAGTGTCAATGACAGGATTCGACAGATTCTGAAGAAATTTGTTCATTTCTGTGTTGTCTGTAGGAAATTCAGACTTATATAATGAGGAGTAAAATGATTTAAAAATAGCATTGATTTCCGGGGGATCTGTAGTAATAGTGTCACAACTGTTTTTAATACTAGGTATCAGACGGGAAGTGGCCTGTCGCCTTAATTGATGTGCCAGTAAACGACTTGCCTTGTCGCCATATTCATAATATGAGCCACGACTGCGTAGCAACAAGCGCTCTGCCTCTTTAGTGGAGATGAGATCAAATTCTGATTGCAAATCAACACGGTGCTTAAACAATTCCGGAGTAGGGTTTAATGCATGTCTTCGATCAAGATTACTAATCTCAGATGCAAGTACATCAAGCCTAGCATTAATCTTTTTATTAGAAAGAGCAGAATATGAAATAATTTGACCTCTCAGGTAACATTTAAGTGTCTCCCATAGCAATGAAAAAGAACAGGAGTCATTACGATTGAAAGATAGGAACTCATCTATAGAGTTTGAAATGAGTTCACAAAATTCTTTGTCTGCCAAAAGAAGAGAATTAAATCTCCAAAGTGGTGGGCTGCGTTTATAGGTAGAGAACTGAATATCTAATAATAAAGGTGAGTGATCGGATATTACAATACCTAAATAGTCAGAAGAATTTACACATGAATCAAGCGTACTGTCAATGAAAAAATAATCAATCCTAGAATATGATTGATGTACCTGAGAGAAGAAAGAAAATTTTTTAACAGAGGGATTGCGAGATCTCCATGGGTCAATAAGACCATTCTGTTTCATAAAATCAGAAAATGTTTTAGACATAGCAGATTGAGTCAGATTGCGAGGATTAGACCGATCCAAGGTCGGGTCAAAAACACAATTTAGATCTCCTCCAAGGATCAGCAGGTGTGAATTCAAAAAGGGGATGTTACTCAGCAACCTATTGGCAAATTCAACATCATCAAAATTCGGGGCATATACATTTACCAACAAAACCTTTCTTTGCATTAGTGTACCAGCAACCATGAGGTATCTGCCATTCCTATCAGCAATAACGTCAGTGGATGAGAACTGAACTTTTTTGTTAATTAAAATGGCGACTCCTCTAGCTTTCGAATTAAAATTAGAGTGGAAGACTTGACCCACCCAAGGGCAATGTAATCTAAAGTGATCTTTAGTACGAAGATGAGTCTCCTGTAAAAATACTAAATCAGAGTTTAAACGTTTCAAATGTACAAAAACCTTAGATCTCTTAACGGGATTACCCATACCTCTGATGTTCCAACTGACAAACCTGAGAGGTGTGCCTGACCCAGCAATGCTGGGATCTATATTGCCATTAACCATTGAAAAAAACAACAACAAACATGCAAATGTTTGTAGAGAGCCGAGGTGGGGCACCCTCCCCTAACAAACCCCCAAACACAAATACACCCAAAGTCCCCATGTAACCACAGAACAAAGGAGACAGCAGTGTTTCCCACAATAACCAAAAGTTGTCCACAGTAGCGTTGAACAACCCGGAGATAACGCGGAACAAACAAAAGTACGAGAGGAAAAGACCTCCCGCCGATTTTGACATTATTTAACAGTGTGTGCGCAATAAAAACACGTTAAATTGAAAAATTGAAAAAGCTCACATATTGTCTAATCTTGAGGTGAACGTTTCAACAGAACAAGTAAAGTAACCTCCTTAATAACACAAATCAAATTTGCACATAGATCAGATGGCTATAGAAAAGCATGTGGAATACAGATCAACAAATAACAGCTGGCCCTCAGGCTGGTCCAGATAGTTGCAGAAAGCATAAAATGAGGTAGTGCTGATCTGATCTCAGGTACAAAATTAGCAAATATGGTATGGCCACGTAATACAATAATATATTAACCTATTCAGTGCAAACAAAAAAAAAAAGACCACCAAATACTGCAGAGGTAGATAAATAAGGCTAGTTAGCACAAACTTCGAGGGATAAAAGAACACAGATCAGAAAAATTATCATAGCTCACTCTGAAATCAAAGATTTGACGTATTCGCCGGCTTTCTCTGCTGAAACGAAGTCCTTCTCAACACCGTTATATGTGATGCGCAGACGAGCTGGATGAAACAGCCCGTATCGCGCACCGTCAATGCCCCGGAGTTGGCGTCTGACCTCGTTGAATGCAGCCCGAGCCCGGGCTATCTTGGCGGTGTGATCAGGAAAGACTGAGATGGTCAAGTCTCCGACCTTAATCTGCCGGAGCTCTCTGGCGCGGCGCAAAATGTCCACACAGTCACCGTAATAGTGAAGTCTGCACACAATGGCTCGTGGACGATCACCGGGTTTGGGTTTGGGTTGGAGGGTCCGGTGGGACCGATCCACAAGCGGCTCTTTTGCCAAACCGAACGCCTCCTTCAGAAAAGCGGATACAGCCGTAGTGGTACAGGTGTCAGGACCCTCCGGTACGCCCACTATCCTGATATTGTTGCGCCGCGCTCTGGACTCCAGGTCTTCACACTTATTTTCCAGCTTGGCCACGTCGGCTGTGAGGGACTTGATAGTAGTTTTCATCTCGGCGATGTCGTCGGAGCACACAGTGAGCGCATGCTCCATCTCTCCGACCGTACCTTTTAGCTTTGACATGTTAGCCTCGGTAGCAGCTTTGTCACTCGCCAGCTGTGTCTTGACCGCTTGCAGGTCGAGCTTGATAGTGGACAAAGCATCCCCGAGAGTCTCCTGCAGCTCCTTTTTAAAAATATCAGCGATATCTTTCCTCAGCTCGGCCAGCAACTCGAGTTTGAGGGCAGTGGTGTCAAAGTTGGCGTGCGTCGAGGCGCCCTCTGCAGGAGCCGGCGGCTCACCTGAGGCCGCGGTCGCGGCTTGTAGCCCAGGCCGAAGTTGTGTCTGAATAGTGTTTCGACTTTTAGAGTTCTTTCCAGACATCTTGCACGGACCAAAGTAGAAATTCCCAATAAAAGAGTAGTGCGGAGCAAGCCAGGACAAAATATGTGAGCAAAAAGCGCAGGTGAATTACAATTTAAATCAAAATCGGCAGGAGCTTCCAAACTTACGTCCTACTCCATTAGAGCTCAGCAGCGCCCCCCCTCTTTTTTTTTAATAAAATTACAACTTTATTCCAAAATATTTGAACCGGAAGCGTTTTTCTATTTGATTTCCTTTTCCGTTTTCCGGTGGTGTTGTTTTTTCTTCCAATTCTTTGGCCCATGCTAGCAAATTAGCCCTGTATATCTCCGATGGCAAACAGAACTGTTAAGGATGCCAACAGCATTCATGGGACCAATCCTCAATATCTGGTGGAGAAAATCATCCGGACCCGAATCTACGAGTCCAAATACTGGAAGGAGGAATGCTTTGGACTCACCGGTGAGCGGCGGGTTAGCCGGGAGCTAGCAGTAGCTAGGCTAATTTGGAAAAGACGAAACTATAGACTTAATCGTTTCAGGAAAATGAATGAAAATCTTCGTCTAACGGCTGTTTTCTTGATATATTCAGAGATTTTATCAGCATTAGGGAAGATCGATTCGTTTATACAACACATTAGAGCTAACATCAACACACATGCATTTTAAAATATATTAATTATTTGATTTATGGCGACTGGAATAAATTAATCTGGTTTGTGACGTGACTAGAAATGTCATCACCTGCTGGAAACAGCACCAACTCACCTGAGCTGGTAAATCTGACCGAAAAAAGCAGCTTTTAGCACTTTGACTAATAAAATATTTGATAAAGAACGTGATCTTTGTCAATTGTGTTGGCTCTTTAATTAATAAACCTGTTCAAACTGAATTATTAGAGCTTCCTTTAAGAGTCAACTTAATCAAAACCCTCTAAAGATGTTGTGTTATGTGGAAACTGTCAACAAATGTGTGCATAAAGGTCTAAACAACATATCTGCATCCAAATCACAGCATAAACTTGTTAAATTCTACAGTCTGAAATATTTGGACTGTCAATCGTCCCCGTGTTGTTTTGCTGTGGATGTTTAACCTTGTTTGCTCAGGTTCTCATGTTTTATTTGGGTTTGTGTCGTCCACAGCTGAGCTGGTGGTCGATAAGGCCATGGAGCTGAAGTTTGTTGGAGGAGTTTTTGGTGGCAATATCAAGCCAACGCCCTTCCTCTGCCTCACGCTGAAGATGCTACAGATTCAGCCGGAGAAAGACATCATCGTCGAGTTCATCAAGAATGAGGATTTTAAGTGAGTTTCCGTTTGAGAGGGAGACATCATCCATTGTTCAACTTTTAAGAGAATCAGCAATTACAAAAGCCATTATCAAAATTAAAACAAAAGTATAAACATAAGTAACTATTTAACAAAGTAAGTAACTGCCTGACTAATTAAATGTGTCACTGTTAATCTAACTAGATAATGACTGTTGTCTCTTTCCAATTTTCTTTCTCTCTTTCTCTGTCTCTCTCTCTCTCTCTCTCTATATATATATATATATATATATATTTATACATATGTGAGAAAAGACAAATGATTCAGACCATTCAGGAAAAAACTCTTTAAACATGGCAGAAGATGAAACCTTGTCGTTGTTATTTGGATTTAACCAATGTGAAAGTTCAGCCTCCTTTTCCTGTCTCTGTTTGTCAGATATGTCCGTCTGCTGGGAGCGATGTACATGAGGCTTACCGGCACCGCCGTGGACTGCTACAAATACCTGGAGCCGCTGTATAACGACTACAGAAAGATCAAGAGCCAGAACAGAAACGGAGGTGAGGAGTCGTTTGTTTCTCATCCTGGATGACCAAAGTCATGCTCCATGTTTCACAACCATCCTCAGAAATCCGGACTTACTTTAGCTGTCCTCCTGCCAAACCTAATAGAAATCAAAGCACATTTAGGGAAACACTCCTCCCCAGAAAGCTGTGGGAGCAGTTTGCTGTGCAAAATCAGTATTTCCTGCTCAGTGACAGCTCGGTTACAGATATCCGATTGGACCAAGGCCAGTGGCAGGCATGGTGTGCCTTTGGTTTTGCCTTCCCATTGGTGGCTTTGATGCCAACGAAGCCATGTTAGCCTGATTGTATTGGATGAAATTGATTCAAACCAGGGGAAAAAAAGGGTTATTTGATTTGAAGGGATCTGAAGCCAGACTGGAGCTTTCTATACATTCAACGAGTGTCTAAAGAATTCTGAGGTTGACTTAAAACGTCTGTTTCCAAAATACTAGTCATAGATTCTGTTTCTCTGCAGCTCCGACTGTCAGAATTTAGGCCAGAATAAAACAGGCCTGAACAGAGAGCCTGATGGCGTGTGCTTGTTTGCAGAGTTTGAGCTGATGCACGTTGACGAGTTCATCGATGAACTTCTCCACGCAGAGAGGGTCTGTGACATCATCCTTCCCCGCCTTCAGGTGCGTCAGAAAAATAAATGTCAAAGAGAAGGATATTTGATTTTAGTTCCGTAAAGGTGGAAAGACATCAGAAAATTCAATTCTCCTGATTAAAATCTGAGAAAAAGTCCTCTGTAAATATCTTTGTCCTTCTGTGACTCAGAAGAGACAAGTTCTGGAAGAGGCGGAGATGTTGGACCCACGGATCAGCGCCCTGGAGGAGGACCTGGACGAGGTGGAGAGCAGCGACGAAGAAGACGAGGAGGAAGAAAAGGTAATTCCCACCCGACACTTAGAAAATCTGGTGAAAAATGATCCACTTTGATCCTTATTTTGCTCCATTTGGGACGGAAAATCATTTTGTTTTGTTACATAATTCTTTCTGTTGACTTTCGAATGAATCATTTAACATTTAACAGCATCTGCTATTCTAAAGATATTCTAAATGTATAACACTGAATTGTTAAATTGTGATTTCACATTAAGATATCATAAAATATATATACATTTTTTTTGTCTATTCTTTTTTGCATCAAATTCCCATCTTTACAATAAGTAATGATAAATAAAATAAACTGGAAGAGAGGAGTTAAAAACAATAATACCTAATAATAATTATCCATCTTATCTGAATGAATGTGGAAATGATTGGGGGATTAATGAGGGTAAAAAAAGTTTAGTAATTATTGTATTGAGATACATTCAAAACTTTATTGAATAGAAACATTTTTAAAGAAATTAATAAGGTTAAAAGATCAAATAAGCAAGTACACTTTTAGAAGATAAATGGGTAAAAACAAAGTTCTTAACAGGCTGGAAAAGCCTGTTTTCAATTCCAGGCCATCTGGACTGAGTTTCCATGAGCCTTAAAGCTCTGATGGCCGGCACAGCCTTTGAAGCTTTTGAATGCACCACGAGCAGCAACGAAAGTTTTCAGATGAATTTTACCCCCTTTTTTCTCCCTGTAAAATGTTTTCTCTTTGTTTTACAGCCGGAGAGACTTCAGACCCCTGAGCCTCACAGACGCAGTTACCGCGACAACGACAGACCTCGCCGCTCGCCATCACCGCGCTACAGACGCAGCCGCTCGCCCCGCCGGTTTGTTGCGTCCTTTATATGTGAACAGTGTTGGACATTTTCTGATCCAAAGGAGTGATTCATGGTTCTGGTTTGTGCTCCACAGGCGGAGCAGATCGCCGAAGAGACGAAGGTACGACTGCTTTGGCTTTGAATGCATCACATGCTCTTTTTTAAAAGCATTTTCCTAAGACAGTAAAAGAGGATTAAAGCTCCAAAATGGATCCTTTTTCTGATAAAAGCCGAATGATTCCCTCTAAAAATGATTGTTAAACCAGAAAATTAAACCACTAGGAAAGATTAAAAGTAAATAATCTTTTGATATATTCTGTTACCTTTAGCAAGTCTGGATGATATCAGTATCCCTCTGAGAGCTTTATCAGCCGTGGTTTTAAATGTAAATCAGCCAACAGCTGGGTCCGAATGAGCCCACATATATTAATTTAAAGATTTTTCCTACTTGTCTGCTGTCTGTCACAGGTATTTAAGCAGTGACAGCTTAGAGCTGTTTGAGAGAATGATCAATAATCAGTATTATTGGTAGACATAGAGTATGCCCATGTTAGGCCAATTTGTTTGGCTCCTAAAATAATTTTTGTGGAAAAACAGATGGTCTGGAGGGTTTGTAGAGCTGTCCCAAATGGTGACTGTTTTCCTGGTCGTGTTCTGTTGACTTGAAACAGCCCGTCCCCCCGCAGAGACCGCCACCGCAGCAAGAGCCCCCGACGCCACCGCAGCCGGTCCAGGGACAGGCGCCACCGCTCCAAATCCCCCGGTAGGTGCACCTCTGTACAACCCCTCTGACCCAAAACCCTGATGCCTCAGAACTGTTTTTGTTTCTAAATGCCGCCATGTCACCGAAGAAAATATCAACCTCAAAAATATCAACCAAATATCTTTCTCGTCATTAATAGAATATTTTTCTTTGGACATCAGAGCATTTGAAATTAATCCAAGCATGACAACTGAACTAAAATCTAGCCTGAAAATGCTCCTCTTTCAAACAAAAATTGAAAATGCGTGAAACATTTGAGATTTAACATGTAGCCACCGAACAAGAAACAAATCTCCCATCAGTCTGAAATTATCTGAGAGAGGCTCAATCTGATGCTAAACCAAAGAATCTGTTCATAAGTGACTGTTTGTGTGTTCCAGGTCACCACAGGAGCCACAGACATCGCAGCCACTCAAAGTCTGCAGAGAGGTAGGAGCTCGGAATGCAGTTCAGCTGATACGTGCACACATTTCAGTTAAATCCCGCCTTTCATGGATAGAGCTTCTCTGCTTCATTTATTTGACAATTAACAACATCCAGACCAGCTTTAAACGAGATTTTATTAGATATAAGGTATTTAAAATACACTTTGCTGCTTTTTGTCTCACAGGAGTTCAAAGAAGAGTCATAAGAAGAGCCGAAGAGGAAACGAGTGATCTCTCGTTTTTTTATTTTTGCCTGTTTCCCTTTTCCTTTCTTTTAAAAAAACAAAAAACAAAAAACAACCTGGAAGCAGTCAGAGATCCGGTGCTCTGAATCTTTAGTTTTAAGTCAAAGACTTGTGGACCACTGAGGGGTTTGTGATCTCTGAAGGTTTTCCTCAGTCTGTAAATCATCCCAGATGTGTAAATACAGAAACATTCTTCAGATTCTGTACTTTAAGCTCCGACCTGACGTTTGTCCTGTGAATAAAGTCGCTGATTTATGTTGGTTTTTCATCTTTGATGCGTCCTGGTTGTGTTTTTTGGGGACTTTAAATATCACAGAAAGGGGTGGATGTAGCTCAGCAGAACTTTGTTCTTTTTCTTCAAAAAGAGGAGACCTCTGTCGCCCTAAATTTAACAAATTCGGATCCAGAGAAAAGTAACAACTCAAGATTCCTTGATACAAATTTAGATCTCCTGTCATGCCTTCTCCACTCAATAGACACATTTGGGCTTTAATATTCCACCAAACAGAGCCTTGACACCAAGATATTATGTCTTCTCTGCTGTTTCCTCTGGATTCCTCCTACATGTCTATGAAAATACAAGTTATGTTATTTGGGCACTAAATTATCTTTCTTATTGCTAACAATCTGCCATACAAACAGTGTTTCATTTAATACCATACTTCTCCCTCCTCATCTGTCATATGATCGATCTCCTCCCTGCAGCATCTCCACTCAGCAGATGCAAATAAACTGTCAGGGATTTAGCTTATCCTCCCTAACTTAAGTTTAAAAAAACCACAGAGACACACGCGTTGTCTTTCTTGACTTCTGCAGAAGGGGGAGAGCGCTCTCAAAGTGAGATTCATGCAACTCCAAAGCTCCTACTGCAGCTGTCCATATTTATTGTAGCGTTAAGGCTGGGAGGTACTCTTATTGCTCAAAATACAGTAATGTACATACGGAGAAGTTAAATCAGCAAGTCTGGGATCACGGGGAGTGCGTGACCCAAAACATTCCAATATATAAAAGTGAAGTGAGACAAAACAAAAGTGAGTAGATCATGACCGGAAACATTCCGCGTTATAATTAAGGCACATGAGATAATAACATAAATCTCTAACGTAAACCTCTTCAGCAGTGACTGGAAAAGCCAATGCAGGGCCCCAGACAGCAGGTGTCACTGGACCATCATCTCCTCCGGCGATCGTGGGGTTTTTCACCATGGCCACAAAAGACAAAGCTCTCAGATTATGTGTTGACATTCAGGGTAAAAATCAGGTGACCATTAAGAGCAAACATCCCCAACTTTTCTTCAGTTCTACTGACTGAAGAGTCAATAGTTTTCTCAAAACTAGATCTCCACAATGCTGACCATCTGGTCAGAATTTGTGAAGGAGATGAGGCAGTACCCCTTTAGGACACTTGGAACATATTCATTACAACCAAGATAAGTGAGACCTTTGCAAATGTTGGAATGAAAATTTTTTTTGTATTTTATCTTAAATTTTCCAATGTGATTCAGTCAGTTATTCATTTTTAATATTTTTCTTTTTGCCTAAAACATGCCTCATGAATTCCTGCTTTGTTTCCTGTTGCGTGTACATGACTGATGAAATCATTTATCAGAAAATATTTGCATGCTGCAAGATGAAGAAAAGTTGTTGGAAAGTTTATTTAATTTACGTTTTTTAATGCATAGAACTCTTACAGAATATGCAGAAGCATAATACTTTCCAAATGTTTTTGGTGGTGTTATTGCAGTTTCCATGCAGCCTGCTATTACTACATGCATCTGTCACAACGTGTGCATTTAGAGACCACAGAAATGCAATTCTTAAAAGTACAAATAAATTACTTTTTAAAAAGAAAATAAAACATGTGAACATCAGAATAAACTCAATTTATCCACTCAGTATTGAGATTGGAGGGCTTTGTCTTTAGATCTGGAGCCTCTGTCTTTAAGAACTCATATGGACTTGTAATTGCAGATTTTCCAGAAACTCTTTGACTTCTCTACACATCCTGTTTCTGCTCTGTTCTGCGATCTTTTTCAGTTCTTTGATGCTGTTGTGCCGGTAAGAGCTTCGATGACGAATCTCTGCTGCTTTCATGTGGTACCGAGTGGACTTCTCTCTCTCCTTTCGGTGAAAGTACAAGTACTTAGCATATAAGTTGTAGAGCAGTTGTCTCTCTTCATCCTCCAGATCTCTCTCTAGCAGCTCCTGGTAAATCCGATTTGCCCTCTGCAGCCCCTCACTCGACTTTGTGTGAATGATTGCAAGATCAGTTTCCCAGAAGACTGAAAAATTAGGGTAAAGAGAGATCACCTCCTCATACAGACTGACGGCTTTGTCTATCATTCTCTGATTTGGTTGGCTGTCTCTGGAAAAAATGATTTTCCATTTGTAGGTCAGAGCAGCACATCTCTTCAGGTAGCGCTCATCTGGATGGTTCCTCAGGGCCTCCTCTGCCACT
>JABUIW010038038.1:0-11853 GCA_013363375.1 Menidia beryllina | reverse complement strand
CTTTAGCAGGTTTGTGCAGAGCTTAATAATAGTTTGGGAGTTTAATTGAATTGATTTAAATCAAAGCATCATTAGCAGGTTTGTGCAGAGCTCAATAATAGTTTGGGAGTTTAATTTAATCTGAATTAGATGCGTTGAAGCGGGGAAGCCTGCAGGACTAGGGCCACCTCTGAGCCAATAAGCATTTTCATAATAACTTTAACACCTGTTTGTGGATTTGAAGGGAGGTGTTTACTTCTAAAAGCCTATCAATCATACCTGTCTTGACTGTTCTAAGTAGTTGTGATAGGAGGTTATTGCAGTCAGAACCGGGACCACCGCCAGCTGGACGTCTGTCCGAGAGAAGCCCTCGGGAGTCTTTTTCAGACGCTCCGAGATGAGGCGATCCGTTACCTACACAAACACGATTAGAGCGGGCTGACGGTGAGGAAACCTGCCCGCGCTGCTCCTGACAGAATATGGGTTTGTTTTGTGCGAGTAAAACTAAATTACCATGCAACAGAGGGTGGAGCAGAGCTGGTCCAGACTGCACGGTGAGGTGAGCAGCAGCACTTTATACTGCAGCATCCAGGGCAGCTTATCCAGAACCAGCTTCAGCACCTTCCAGTCCGTCTCCTGTGAGAGGAAATGTTCAAAGACTGCAGGGAAATAAACTCTTTTTCTGTTTAAGTGTGCCAGCAGAGCCTTCTGATGGCATCTTAATGTTTACAAAAAACAAGACTCAACAAATCTAACCTCCTTAAGAGATGTTGCGGGAAAAACATTAAACTAGAGAGCTCACAGACAGCCCCACTTCACAATGAATAACCTTTTAATTTACCTGCCAGTGACCAAAAAAAAGCCAGAAAAGGTGCTTTTAAATTACTACCGATAAGCAAAAAGTAGTTGTATGTTGTGGTGTGTTCGTCCTCCCTTCCCTGACCTCTTAACTCTCCTGATACTTATCCAATAGCAACAGTGGATGCACCCCCCCCTCAGTCCTATGGGCCTGGACACTAGATGGATTTTAGATTAGATTAGATTAGACTTCCTTTATTGTCATTGTCAAAAACACGAGGTGAACTTGAACAACGAAATGTCAATTTCTTGGCTACCAGAGTAAAATTTTTAGCATCGAAACATCAATAAATATGTGTGTGTGTATGGGGGGGGGGGGGTTATGTGGCGTTAAGTAGTCTGATGGCCAGGGGGAAGAAACTATTTAGTAGTCTGGTCGTTCTGCAGAAGATGCAGATTTTGACCACACATTGGCAGCTAAAGGCTCCTCTGGTAGGATGAGGACAGCAAAAAAAAAATTTTGCGGGTAGTTATAATGTTCTGGCTGATTGGAGTACATTTACTTTTCCCAAATAAAAATGCTGCACCTGATTTTTTTTTTTTTAGAAAATAAGAGGAAAAAAGCAGCACGTTTTCTGCTTGTTGCTGAGGGGAATCGCCCGTGGAACCAGACAGACGACCAAGTTTCTGCTCAACTAAATCAGTGTTTTTCAACCACTGTGCCTCAGCACACTAGTGTGCCGCGAGTGATCATCAGGTGTGCCGTAGAAAATAATCCTATTTCACCTAATTGGTCTAAAAAAATTTTTTGATAAGGAATTAATTTTCTGCAAATAATATTCCATTTTTGAGTGTCTGTGCTGTACTAGTGACTGGTGGCGTAATCATGTAATAATTCCTTATGACTAGATTTTGTATATAATTTTGCATATTGAAGTGGACATGTTAAGTGCAATTTGAAAGAAGAAATATAAAATATGATAAAAATAAATGTTTGTGTTTATTTGATTCCTATTCAAGACACTTAAGATAAGATAAGAATCACTATAGTGTTACTATAGGCGGCTACAGATTTGTTTAACATTTTTGGTTGGTGGTGTGCCTCGAGATTTTTTCAATGAAAAACTGTACCTTGGCTCAAAAAAGGTTGAAAAACACTGAACTAAATAAGTGAAAAACAAAAGGGCTCAGGGCACTTTCTGACGTACCATCTTGAGGCACTGCAGTAAGACGCTGAAGGCGGGTGCGTAGGGGAGATGGGCGGAGCGTATGGAGGCGGCGGCAGCTGGAGGAGCAGCAGCTGGAGCGGGACTTCCAGCAGGAGGAGACGTGGAACCGGCCGGCTTCTTATCGCCAACACGCTTCTCCGGCTCCCTGGAACGAACAAACACAGCGTTACAGTTTGGATATCGTTGCACCGACTTAATCCGGTGTCAGATCATTTCCGTGTGTGTCTTCTCACCCTGCGTCACAATAACAGTAGGGGCTGAATCTGATGGCTCCGTCTTTGTTGGGAACCCCGAGACGGTGAAGCGAGTCCGCACGCATCATGAGGAAGAAGTCAAACACCTGAAAAAAGAGGGTAGAATAAAACAAAAACAGTAAAGAAATGTGAGCAAAGACATTGTCAATGCAGTTGATAATGAATTGTCCGAAGAAAAAGTCTGTTGCCATTAGACTGCTAAATTATTGAATCCTGTTCTTGTCTTAAGCTGTATGCAATGAAATTTTTTTTTGTGTGCACTCCGTACACACAAAATGACAGTAGAGTTGTCTATGTCTATGTCTAAAGGGGCTGACCCACAATCTTCCAGAACTTGCATCTCTATGTGTCTGTTTTTGTATGATCTTGGATGGGCTGTGCTGAAATCAGAATTTCCTAAAGGAGCAATCCCAAAGGATAAATAAGGCTGAGTCTAAGTCTTAGTTAGAGATTAACAAGCGTGATGGATGAGTCTCACCTGTAGTCGAATAGCAGAGGCAATGGCTGAGAAGTATTTGTTCTTGTAATGTAGCTGCAGGTGGCTGATGAGCAGCTCATAAACACGACTTGCATGGCTGGCTGGCAGGCTATAAAGTTTGCTCTGTCAGGAGAAAATGGGACTTTAATTAAATCCACAAGATATACAAAAAGTATTGTATAACACTCAGCTGTAAGAACAAAGTTATTACACCTATTTTCTTTTGTAATCTGATCATCTCAACTTTCATTTATTTTCTGAGCTGCTCTGAAACTTCATGAGTAGACCAATAAGACACTCTCAAAAAACCCTGATTTATACCATATTTATGACTTTATTTATCATCTTTGGTAAATTAATAAAAGGTAACTTAATATAGTCTTAATGTGCTTACCTGTAGTATTTCCAGCAGTCCCAGTATGGCAGTCCTGACATCTTCCATAGGAGATTCTGCAGTCGGGTCTTTCTCTGAAACTTCCATGGACCCTGAACACACTAGAGATCGACTGGCCATCTAAAAAGAAACCTTAGCTGAACTGAGAACTGAATGACTTTGAAAGTTTTACTTAAGTTAAGTTTGCTTTTTTTTCCGTTTACCCGCTCAATGATATCCAGCAAGCTAGTGAAATGATGCGTGTTGCAGCCCTCGGCGAGGTCCACCAGCAGCTGGGTGGCCTGTTTTCTAACAGCCAGATCCCTGTCTTCAGCTATCCCACTGAGCTGAGGGATCACAACCATTTCAATCAGCTCATCCTGGAAAAAGATCAAATAAAAGCAGTTTCATTCTGATGAATATTGATGAGGTGCATCACAGTAAACGGTCTCTAAATAAAAACACACACATTTCCTCTCATTTAAAATGATGGATTAGCCCGTTGGGATGGGTTTTGTTAGAAGGTGAAATTAAACAGATGTATCCAAAAAGCAGCCATGATAAAAATGGTCCGAGTTCACTAAATACTAAGGTTTTCGTTTTTGGTGATTCCTCCCTTGGGGTAGGAAAAACATTAGCATCTTTTAGGAAAGACGGAACATAAATCCAGCTGGCCATCTCATTTCACCGTGGTTGTCTTTTCCTAAATCCTTAGGACTTACTTCCAACATCTTTCCACTTGATGTTTTTCACAAAGTCAAAGAAGCGGTCAATATTTGCCTGAGACCTGATGTCGAAGCCAACCAACAAAATAAAGTAAGCAAGCCAAAGAAAGTCTTTGAAAAAACAAAGAAAGAAAAGAAAAGGCAATGTCAGCAATCCCAGGAATTCTGGAGACTACAGGATGTCTCATAAAGCAGTTTGTGTTGCAAAATGCTGAGAAAAAATTGTGATTAAGGTTGATATACATTCAAAACATTCAGCATACTTCACACAACTTTATCTCATTGTTGGATTTTGTAAAAAAAATTCAAAAAGAAAGAGAAAAAATATAGAATTTTCATGAACACAAGTAATCAGAAAGTGCTTTTTACATGTCAACATCTTACTCAGAGTAAGGTCTTATGCTGGGTCTAGATTCATATTTCTCTCCATGCAAACGCAGCCAATTACAACGTAATCCAAAGACCTGCACCTCACTTGTCATTTGTCTGTATGAATGTGTGCACAAACCTCATACAGCTGTCTGTTGGTACTGAGAACGAAGGACAGGATATGAAGCACTTTGATCCTTATCACACTGCGAGTCTCGTTCCTTTCAGATCGGGAAACAAACGGAGATCAAACAGGGACAGGAATAAATGGAAAACAGCAGAAACGGGACCTCTTTTATCCATGATCTAAAGGGGAAATTTGTCCTCAACCCACTGATTTAATACATGATTATGTGCATGTGTGGGAATCCTACCGGAAGAACTTCTCCATGAGGCGGTGAAGGCTCTGGATCCAGCCGTCCTTGGCGGGCTGGATGGACTGAGCTCTGTAGGAGATGAGGGTCAGCACCGACGCCTCCTGTCCAGAAAACGTTAAGGTGAGCAAAACGCGCTGAACGGAGCAGCCTCTGGCTGCAGCCTGTAGGAGCCTCGGTTGGATATGCAACTCCTCCCACGTCCAAGTCGGCCATTTTGATTAGGTCATGTGACTAGCAGCTTTCTGAGGTGGAAACGAAACTTTACTGTCTATATGAAATCGGAAGAAAAACTATGTCCTAAACCTAACCCTAACCCTAAACCTAACCCTGACCCTGACCCTAAACCTAACCCTAACCCTGACCCTAACCCTAACCCTAACCTTAACCCTAAACCCAACCCTAACCCTAACCCTGACCCTAACCCTCCACCCTTCATAATTGTGAGAAATAAATATTTTTTGGTTAAACATGTTTGGACTTATTGTACAAACCTATTTAACATCCACTATTGTAACATAATATCATGAATAGAGTTTAATTCAGTATTTGTGTTAATTTCACTATTTTTAAATTAATGTCTATATTGCCATGAAGCAATTAGGATTTTCTTGCCTGAGATCTTCCTGTTGGTGACCTAATCAAAATGCCCAACTTGGATGTGGGCGGAGTTGGATAACCATCCGTGGCTTCATGCAGTCTGCAGCCAGACGTAATTGGCTGAACTGCTTAAATGAAAATGGATGACGAAAACAGTAAGATGTAGGGGTGTAAAAACCACTTACGGGTCTCTTATCGGCACATTTTTCCACCAGACTGAAGAACTTCTCCGTGGAGCCGTGGTAACCGTTCTGCTCATACAGCTCCTCCACTGTGGTCAGCAGCTCGTACACGATGGCCTTCAGCTCCGCACTGCCAATGGTCTGAGACAGCACACAGACAGACATCGGGTCAAACCTTCATTTCCTCTCCTCTTCCAGATGAACATGTTATCCCCGTACCTGGATCTGCTGAAGGAGGCGATCAATGATGCCCAGCAGGATGTCCCAGGTCACCACCTGCAGCTCTTTGCCGTACTTTTTGATCAGTCTGGTGATGGAAAGGACGATTTCATAGGACACCACCTCGTTGGCACAGGACATGGCCTAAGCAGCAGAAAGTGTAACAGACTTAGTGCAAACGCCCGTCAAGAGTGGTCTTTTCTTTTTTTCCTTTGTAACCAGAAACCAGAAATCTCAGCCTTAAAACTATTGATAGCACAGCAATCAATCACTAAGCCCTAAATCAGTCTAAATATCTCAGAGTAAAGGGATGTAGAGATATGCTAAACTGGTAAGTTTAAGGCAAACAAACAAAATGTAACTGTTTTCAAAAGAGACTTTATTTGACCTTTTTTTTTTTGCTTCATTTAAATTCTTAACTCTTTAAAGCCTGATCCACGAATAAAACAAAACAGAAAATTACTTTTTTTTGGGCCTTTTAACAAATTATGTAAAAAGAAAAAACTGAATTACATTTTTAATATTAATAATTTATACTATGCGATAAGTCAAGATTATTTTTTGTGTAGTCCTCTTCCCCCTGTTATCAGGTATATCTGATTGTGTACAATAGGATTTTGAGCAAAGTTTTTCTCATTAAATTATGCAAGAGGTGTCAGACGCAAAACATTTCAGAAACCGTTCGTATCAAATAGGATTAATTTGGCATTACAGGGTTAAACATTAAGACTTACTACTTTTGAGGTCAAAACAGCACTATAGTAAACCCATCCTCAAACAGCTTGTTTAAGAGTTTTCCCATCTTAAACAAGACTATTTTAAATCTGAGAACATCCGTATGTATGTTTTACCTTGTCAAACGACGGCAGAACTAGTGTTGGTGTGTTTTTTAGAGCAGGCAGTCTGTGGGCACCCCACAGCGCCATCCCCACAAAGAACACTGCTCCTCTCAGCAGCGGGGCATCCTCCATGTACAGCCTGGGGAAGATTTAAGGGGCAAGAAATGCATTAACATGAGTGTCACTCACTTTCCACAGAGTCACGCAGACCAAAGAACTACCAAACATAAAGTACTTCTCTTCCATGATGCGGCACATGGTGTAAATAGCACTATGGCCGAGGTGGGTCCCCAGAACCTTCCTCATTAGCTGAACAGACAGAGCAGCACATGAGAGAAAGATTAGATTAAGTTACAATCCTCTGAAATAAGCCCCCTTTAACCCTTTAAAGCCTGATCCAATAAAAATAGGAAGAATATTGGATTTTTTTAGTCTGAAGTCTTTCTTTGGCCCCTCAACAACATATGAAGAAAAGAAAACAGAAATTATTTTGATCAAATTAACGTGCAACAAGTCAAAAATATTTCGGTGTAGTCTTCTACTGGCTATTATCAGGTATATCTGAAAATATAGTAATATCTGAAAAATAGGAAGAATATTGTATTTATTTAGTCTGAAGTCTTTCTTTGGCCCCTCAACAACATATGAAGAAAAAAAAACAGAAATGATTTTGATAAAATTAGCGTGCAACAAGTCAAAAATATATTTTGGTGTAGTCTTCTACTGGCTGTTATCAGGTATATCTGAATGTGTACAACAGGGGTTTGAGAAAAGCTTTTACCACTGAATGATGCAAAAAGTCTCAGATCCAAAAGACTTCAGAAACCGTATGAATCAAATATGATACATTTAGCTTTTTATTCAATAAAAGCGTGCTGTGGTCTCACCTTCCAGCAGGATTCGCAGAACTCCTTCACATTCACAGTCCGACAAAGTGTTATTATGAACACTGTGAGGGAGTCCGACGGGAGGCAGTTGTAGCACACGACTGCGTCCAACACTTGTAAAGCCACCTGTGCATGGGGAACACAACCACGTCACACAGACCCACACACACACGGCAGCAGCTCCCCACTAAACCACTAAACCAGGGGTGTTCTTTTTGGGTCACCGTCCAGCAGGTTTTACAGGTCTCCCTGCTTCAATACCCTGATGTGGTTCAGGTTTACTGAATCAGGGAGACTTTACAGGCATTTGCAGGGATTAATGATCTTTTGAATTGATCCGTTTTGTCAGAGTCGGGTGTGTTGAAGCAGAAATGTGTAAAACCTGCCCTCCACGTCTGGAGTGGGACACCCCCGATCTAAACCAACTAGTAAAGATTAGTCACAAGTCTAAAAATGACAACAGCTGCTTCAAGTGGCTTTGAAACAAGTTTGAATTTATTACAAACTTAAAAGTCAATTATATATCTAAAGTGAATTAAATAATAACTATGTTACATTTCATTATAAATATATGCTGTTCCTAAAGCATTACTAACCATCATTGGTTAGTAGTAATAAACTATTACATAAGTTAAATGTTACTGAACCCATTTTATGTGGTGCTGTGCTGCTATTTCTTAAAACTCTGCAGATGTCAGATTTTATAAAAAATCAAAACATACAGATGAAATTACAAGCAAAGCCTCCCTCTAGTAGCAAAGAAAAATTAACTATAAAACAAGGTTTCTTTCCTTCCTTTCTAAGTGAGAGCAGTTTATGAGCGCTTTGATAAAATAAAGTCTACATAATAGCTGGACCTCTAAAAAGACCAAAACCAAGCAACAGCATTTGTAATTAAAAAATAAAAAAATCCTCACACACCTCGATATCGGTCGATGACGTTGTTCTGTTGCACAGCAGACAGATTTTCCTGCAAAGAACACAACAAATTCATATCACTTCCTGAGTGAAACCGGCAGAATTCACAAGAAAAACTGATTTATTTGATGACAAAAGGCCGCAGTCTTAAGCGGAGGATGATGAGTCTACAGAGACACCAGTAAAGTCCTCTGCCGCTCCCCTTTTTAGCAAATTGAAGAAAAAAAAACACAAAAGAACTCTCCCAGGTTACATCCCACTGAAAAAATACCTCCTCTAGTCTTTTTAAGCTCTTCCCCTCATTTCTGATGACTTCCAAAATGACTATACGCGCTGTATTAATTCCACAAAGCTGACATTAAACAGTTATCTGACTCAGTTTAAATGTTCTATCTTAAAAAATAACACCATACGCCAGGGATCTCTGGTCCTCAAAGGCAGCTGCCCAACAGGTTCTGGACTATTCACATGATTGCCAGGCCTGGGAAGAACTTAATCTTTAATGAGATTTATCAAACCAATTCAGATATGGACGAATAGGAAATAACGAGACCTCTAAAAGTTGTCGACATAAAGAAGTGAGGGACAGATTTTTCATCTGGTTCAGAATTGCTACGTAGCTTCCACATAATTTTTCTTGGAAAGGAACATTTCTGAGCAGGATGGGCTATGTGGCCTAATCCCTGAATGGCACAGGACGTAATTATGGGGTTCCTCTGATGCCAAGCAATGAGGCAGAAGCACATCTCTTGAGTCAAGTGAGCAGACTTCAATTTGTGAGTGTTCTCAGCAACTCGTGCCCCGCCAAGAGAACAACACATTCACTGGTGTTCCCCGTCTGTTTAACGCTAGCTTTACGACAGGAAAACTGGAGTCTAGAAGTGGTGGATTTGTGTAACTTACTGGACCATGATGGAGACGTTCTGGTCCAGGTAGCAGCTGTTGAACTTCACCAAATTCACCAGAACATGGAGGAAGTCGGAGGTGAGACCTATTTCCATCCACAGGAGGACAAAACGAGCTGAGAGAGAAGAGGGAAAAACGGTGAAAGGAGAAATATCCCCACAGAACATGGACGTCCAGCAGCTTTATGATCAAAGCGGGACGGATCGTGGTCACTTCTGGGAATGATGCAAGATGAGACTGGATATCAAATAGCAGATGAATGATAAGGAGGTTTACCAAAGCTGCACAGACACAGGCTGCAGGCTTATGTAATGTCAACACAAAGTTGATCTCCAGAGAGGGAACAGTGGCCACATGATCAATCTAATCAGTTTATGTGATAAGACTGAGCCATAACTCCGACCGGGCCTCGCTCCTGGCCCAGAGGTTGCCTCTTTAGGTGTCTTTTATTCTATTTCTGAACCAAACACACACACACAGAGCTTTGAAGCTGCTTTACCTATATCCTCCTCCAGGTATGTGATGTCCTTCCCGTTCTCGGTTAAGGCCTTTAACACTTCCAGTCGGTCTGAGAGGTCTTCGTTGCACGGTTGGTAGTCTCTGATCACGTTGAAAAAATAAGCTCTCAGCGGGCCGAGCCGCTCACCCTTCGGAGAACAGAGGAATTGTGTTAGGTTTGTTAAACTTCTCTCATCTTGTGTTTGAATCTGCTCAGTGTGCGTTGTGTTTTATGTGTACCTGTCCCTGTATGATGGCCCTCAGGAGCTGCAGGACGGCCCGTCTGGCCTCAGCCGGCTGCTCTGGGGTCAGCATGTCCTCCACAGCTTTCCACACAGCCTCCACAGCATGCTGGACAGCACACAGTCAAAGGTTTATTTATTTCTAAATTCAAGAGACTGCAAGGACACAACACCACACAATACAATACCTCTTCAAACTTTTTGGTTTTGGCAAGATCGCAGATCTGATTCATCATGCGCAGTCGGCTGCTCAGGCCACAGTCCGGATGAAGCTCCTGAGAAACACGGAAAGGCCATCAGAGAAAAACACGATGGGAGAAAAAACATAAAGGCTTTTCATTTTAGACGCAGCTCAAATCTGATCCCTGCACCAACCACCTCTGGGACTCTGCGTAGATGCATGCATTCAACCTTAAAAGCTCTTTTTGTGCAGAATGAAAGCATCTGGGAACCCAGAGCTTAAACAACCGGGAGCCTTTTCCAAAAAGAGCAAACAGATTATTAAGGGTTGTTTTTTTTATTTCGAACTAGCTCTAAGGTACAGAGTCCCTTTGGCAAAACCAATCCAAAACCAATCCAACCTGAAAGTCCACTTCAGTGTTACCTACTGTGGTCTCCGAGTGTCCTTAAAAAGAAACTCAAAAGAATAATGTTGTACAAACGTCTTTCCCAGCAGCAATACGTAAAATTAGCTGATTTTACACCAGCTACAGAGTTTAAGCACAAAATGACCAGCGTGTAAAACGGTTTAAATAAAACTCTGGGAACATTTGAGCAGATGTAACAGGTTCATGGTAATTTAAAAAACACTATTTCCCCTCCAGGTTGTTATTGTGGGTGAGATTTCTCCCCTAGAGCTCCGATTGCCCACTGGTTATTATGGGTTAGGGGCCATAACCTGCAGCTGAAAGGCTCCTCATTCCAGTTATGTCCCCATGTGTGAACAAATGCTCAGAAACTCTGTTTTACGCACCTTGATAATGTCGGGCGTTATGATGAACTCTGATGGTTTGGTGTCACTCTGCTTGCTGGGAGGACGAGGCGTTCCCAGCCCGAAGATCCCCTTCACCTTCTCCCTGAGGCTCTCCTTGCTGGGTTGCTTATTCATTGTCTCAGTCTGGAAGGGCGGCAGACTGTGCAGGCTCCCTGTAATGATGGCATCCATTTAGCCTTTTCACACACGTTTAGCTTCAGTCAGCAATCTGTACTTTAAGGTTTAAAGAAAAACCCTAAAACACATATTTTGTCAAGACAACGGAGGGCAAACTCCAACAGAGGAGAGGAATAAACAACAAAACTAGTGACTCTAGCAACAACAGGGGTGTCTTACATCATACAGAGCAACAAAAAAAAAATAAACATGCGAGTGAGAAAATATGAATTTCCAAATATTGAAAAGACCTTTTAGGTGATCCGGGAGAGCTAGTGAAGCTTCAGACTGTAAATGTGTAAACCTAGGGGGCAGGTTTAAAGAATTTACTGTCATGTGGACTTGACAGAGAGAGAGAGGGGAGGGGAGCAATTCAGACAACGACTGTTCTGTCTGAGACCAAAACAACAACAACAACAACCTCCAGATTAGTTTAAGGTGTTTTCCAGCGTCTGTCAGTTATGACTTTGGACAATAAACCCTTACAAACAATTCATTATCAGAAGAAATGCACAATGGCGCTGCTGGAGCCTTGGCTGCGCTTTGCGTTGCCTTTCAAAGCCTGGCGTTTCTCTGTTAAAGGTCCGGATAGGAGCCCGGACACCGCCGGCCCCGGCAGGCCGCTTCTCCCCTCACCTTACCGGGGTTTAGTCGCTTTCATTTAGTCCCAGCTTCGTCCGCCCGCGGCCATCAGAGCCGTGCTCCTGTGTGCATTGATATAACTCTGTTTTTGCAGCCCCAAGCCAGCCCTGGGTGATCCACTCCCCAACCGGATGGCACACTAATGCTCTGACAGGGGCACTTCCTATAAAAACACATTTTATCGCGGTGGT
>JABUIW010037905.1:1980-13143 GCA_013363375.1 Menidia beryllina | reverse complement strand
AGGCTTTAAGGGTTAATGCTGTTTTTTGTGCTTTTAAAACTGTTTTTTGGGGCTTTTAGAGCTGTTTTGGGGGTCTTAACCCTATAATGCCAAATGTGTGATATTTGATTCATTCGGTTTCTGAAGTCTTTTGGATCTGAGACTTTCTGCATCATTCAGTGGTAAAAGCTTTGCTCAAACCCCTGTTGTACACATTCAGATATACCTGATAACAGCCAGTAGAAGACTACACCAACATATATTTTTGACTTATTGCACGCTAATTTGATCAAAATAATTTCAGTTTTTTTTCTTCATATGTTGTTGAGGGGCCAAAGAAAGACTTCAGACTAAAAGAAATCCAATATTCTTCCTATTTTTCTTGGATCAGGCTCTAAAGGGTTAAACATGTCAAAGACAAACTTGGTTCTAATACTTTTAACCCAAACTGCAAAACGTTTGTGACTCTGTAAACACATATAACTAGGAACAATTATACTAATATTTTACTAAAAAAAAAAATATGGATTAGTGTTTGCTGTCATGCAAAAATATTAACTGATCAAAATCTTCTTTTGTCCTATCATATATTTTTCCTAATATATTGCACCAATATTTTTATTTTCCTTAAGCAGTAGAATTACTCATTTTTAGCATTTGTTTATTTATTTTGTTTATTTATTATCAGGATCCCCATTAGCTGTGCTTTACACCCAGCTACATCATTAAAAATACAGTATACAATGTAAATTCATGAACATGTTTGACAGATGACACATATCATATACATATCAATAAGACTGAACATTCATAGAAAAAGGGGAAAGTTACCATTTAAAATTTAAATGTTTAACATTTTATGAATAAGTTACAATAAATTAGAACATGAAACTATTTCATTTAGAGATAAGTTGCTCCTAAAAACGTCTTAAGTTGCATTTTAATGATTTTTATGTGAATTAATGGCAATTAGTTCCATTCTTTCATTGCTCTATAAGTAAAGGTTCATTTGGGAAAATTAGTTTTCGCCCTAGGATTTACAAATAATTTAATATGATCCAAAATTTTCTTTTGGTAAAGACTTTTCTTTTGATAAAAAATGGCTTCTTTCCCACTAGAAACAGTAACAAATATTTGAATCATGTACTTGGAATGGTATAAACCTGTCAGAGGAGAGCTCTAAGAAATCCAGTCGTGACTCCTCCTGCAGTGATTAAAATCTTCACACACAACATAAGTTGGTGTGCAATTTATCTTCTTACTCTGCCGTCTCCATGGCGATCCATAACGCGGGTTATTCTGTATATAGCAGGCTCACATGTTGAGACACGCAAAGGCCAAATACTGTGTGTTACTGAGACTTTGTTTTCTGCCATTCTCTTCTCTTTTGGAGACCTCAAGGAAGACCTAGCTCAGATTTGAACCCTTTAAAGCCTGATCCAAGAATAAAACAAAAAAGAAAATTACTTTTTTTTGGTTTGAATTCCTTATATTTACCAAAATATGTAAAAAGAAAAAAACAGAAATACATTTTCTAATATTAATAATCTATTACTATGCGATAAGTCAAGATTATTCTTTGTGTAGTCTTCTGCCCCCTGTTATCAGGTGTATCTGATTGTGTACAATAGAAAAAAATAAAATAAAAATAAATTAAAATTAAAATGAAAAAACAAATAAAATAAAAATAAATATATAAATAAATATATAAATAAATAAATATATAAATAAATGTATAAATAAATAAAAATAAAATAAAAAAACAATAAAAAAATTATGCAAAAGGTGTCAGACGCAAAACATTTCAGAAACCGTACGTATCAAATATAATACATTTGGCTTTACAGGGTTAAAAGCCTACCTGTAACTGGAAAGAGTGTTTTTGTCCTTAAAAACAGTAAGACTGACATGTACCTGTGCACTTGCAAAGTCCAAATAAATAGAATAAATTAGAATTACCTGATGGCAGAAGAATGGGCACTTAAATGTTGAGCTTATAAACTGGATGTTGCACCAAAAAGGAGATTCAGAGCAACAGCAAGTATTTATCGGCTGAAAGTAGAAGACAGCGTCAGCAGACACTGTGTGAACTTTACCACAAATTAAATGACCAGATGTCCTTAAACTGTAAACACATTTCTCACACTGCAGGATTGTGCTGCTCTGCTCTCCACTCCAACAGACAAAGGAGGAGATAAACCAGCCGGTTGCCAGGAAACTGTTTGCATTACTCTTACAGTAATTCTAATTATTTACCTCCTCACAAGCAGCTTATCCAATTTGACAGTGGCGATAAATTAACAATTCATCTGTACTTTCAATCGCACAAACCCACAGATAACAGTCAGTCCAATTAAAATTATTCTGCATGTATGATAAATTATTATTCTAACTATTATTATGCAGAAGTACAACATAAGGAACACATGTCAGTCAGCCTATATGGAGCGAGTTTATCTTTTAATCCCCACTTTGTTCCTACATGCAAACCCACGTCAGGTCTCTCATCACACAGATAAAGAAAATCACAGTACAACGCTGTTACCTGGATTTATCTCTACTCTTACAGCACGCCACTCTGCCTTTGATCTTAAAGGCAACTTCCACAATGAGCTAACAAAGCCACATTATGGTCTGCAAAAAATCAGTACTGAGTGGAGGAAGAGGCTGATTAAAACGCCACAACAGTTATGGGAACAACAGTCGTTTGTGGCAATTAGCAGCAGAGATGTATAAAGTACTGGAGTAGAAGTACAAGTACTATATAAAGAAATGACTTGAGTAAAAGTAAAAGTATTCTTTCAACTACAGACTCAAGTGGAAGTACAGAAGTACTCCATTTTTTTGTACTAAAGTATTGTAAAGTAGAAGTATTTCAAAAATTGCTACTCAAGTATCGAAAGTACAAGTATAAGTAAAAGTACAAGTACTGTGTATATCAAAAAAGGCAGTCAAAAGTGTAATGGATATTGTTTATATTATTTCAAACATGTGAAAAGCCATACAGGTGTTTACAAAAACAGAAAACTACATCTGCATTAGCATCAACAGCACTTCATCTACTATTATTTATTATTCCAGAGTCAGAATCCTGAGCCTAGCCTTTATGCTAGCATGTAGCATACAGCTATCCAGCTAGGTTAGCTTTAGCTAACGTTATCATACAGCTAGCCAGCTAGGTTAGCTTTAGCTAACGTTATCATACAGCTAGCCAGCTAGGTTAGCTTTAGCCAACGTTATCATACAGCTAGCCAGCTAGGTTAGCTTTAGCTAAGGTTATCATACAGCTAGCCAGCTAAGTTAGCTTTAGCTAACGTTATCATACAGATAGCCAGCAAGGTTAGCTTTAGCTAACGTTAGCTGCTACGTCCTGAGTGAACAGGGAGAACTGAACTAGCGCTTATTTACTAGCTTACATGTCATTGTATTGTTTAATTTACCTTGATATGCTTCTTCAGATTAGATGGGGAATTTTTGAAGGCCATGATTTCTCAATCTTTTGGGAGGCTTTTTTTATGAGGAGCTAGCTTCCCAAACCCTGACAGAGCTATCTATCATTACCTTTACATATCAGTAACGAGTAAAGATTTAGCCCGTGAAAAATCAATTGGAGTAAAAGTATTAAATCAATCAAAAATATGTAGTGGAGTAAAAGTAAAGTAGAGAAAAAATATATACTCCAATAAAGTACAGATACTGCATTTTGGTACTTAAGTACAGTACTTAAGTAGTTCTACTTCGTTACTGAACATCTCTGATTAGCAGAAAAGCTGCGTCTCGTGTTTTGATGTTGTAAAGCACTATCTTACACACCAGCATTTATTCTCTAATAAGTGTTCACAAGGAGGCAGAAGTGTTGACTCTGAGAATGATCGGAAATGAGTCACGATACTCTCATCCTGGGAAAATCATCCTCTGGCCCCTTATGCCCTTTGGATGGTGGCGTTTTCAGCCCATAGTGACAGAAATGTTTAATTAATTTTGGGGAACAGGATCATTTGACCTTTTGATCGTAGTTTGTGTGCATACAGAAGCCGTTAGCATCATTTTTGGCATGCTAAGGAACAACTGGATACTTAACCCTTTAAAGCCTGATCCAAGAAGAAAACAAAACAGAAAATTACTTTTTTTTGGTTTGAAGTCTTTATTTGGCTTTTTAACCAAATATGTAAAAAGAAAAAATCCTTTGTAGACACCTCGGTCAGCAGTTGTGAACTCAGAAAAATAAGTTTAGGCTGGTTTGGTACGAAAAGATGAGGAAATAAATCGTCCAACTCTTCTTCAACTATTTATCTTTCGTCCTTTTTTCCTCTGACAGTTATTACATCATCTCATATAAAAAAACCTATTTGAGCCATACGGTTATCTACTTAATAAACCAGCCTTTAAAATGACTTGAAGGTGTGTCAGATTTAATTTAGATTAACCCTCAGGTTTAAATGTATGCATCAGAAATGGGCCGTCATTTCCTTTTTGGCTTCACTACGAAAAAAATAGGAGAAAATTGTCTAGATTTCTGATCCAAAAACAGCAATAACTCTACTCCCCACTTGTCTGCTGTATCTCCTGAACAAATCTGTCTGTTCTGGTCTAAACAGACACTTCTTCTTTTTCAGCTTTTGCTGCTATTGAATAAGTGCTGCTATTTATTGAATAGAGACTTTTCACAACAGTGCTTAGTTCAGTTAGCATCCACTCCCCAACAATGGCAGAGCACCTCTTTTCAAAACAGAGAAAAACGGCATGGTGGCTATTCAGATGTCATTTTAAGCTCTATTTAAAGAAATAAACACATCACAACGCTGTCTTAAAGGGCGTTTTAGTCATTCTTAACACCAAAACAACATTTTATTATCACATATCGTGTCTTTTTCTTAAATAATAATGGAATATTTACTAGAATTTGTGAACTGAACCCCTGATTATTATCAGCATATCACAAGCAGTTAAAAAAAAAAGAGCTAATGAAAATGTCCATGTTGATTTATTCATAAAGGAAGACATGCAAACATGCAAAACATGCAAATCTATAAGACAAAACAGGATATGGATCTCTGCTCTCAGATCAGGTCTGAAAATACGGAAACTGTAGATTTCCTGTGAAATTCGGTATGTGGTCGGGTTTTTATTCTTATTGAGGTCAGTAGCTTTTTTTTTAGCCCCTTCCAAAACATAAACTGAACTCCCTCTTTTTATTAATTGGTGCAGAGATCTGCTTTGGTTTAAAATAGCAGATAGATGCAGATGTCATTTCAATCAATCAATCACTTTATTTTGGTAAATTGTCCACATTAAACACAAGAAACAACAAAAGGAAAAAAAGAAAAAAACAATAGGCAAACCCACAGTTTACCAAAAAAGGAATAGGCCGGAGCAAAGCTTATTCTTGCCTACCCTATTTTTAGTACATAGTACATATATAGATCTACATAACAGCGTTAGATTTTATCATTTTACATTTTAAAGCTCTTTTAAAGTTCACCAAGAAAGGACATAACTTAAATTCGTCATTCAGTTCATTCCACAGTTTCACACCAATAACTGAAACACATCTAGACTTTATCTGACTTTTCTCTTTTGCACATTCAAATATAAACAAATCTCGCAAATTATATTTATTTTCTCTTAACTTAAATCATTTCTGAATACCAGAAGGAAGACTTTTATTCAATGCTTTATACATTATTTCCAGTATTTTTGTATGAACATTATCTTTAAATTTTAATATTTTACTTTGAATAAAGAGTTTATCATTTTCACAGGAATTCACTGGTTTTATGCTAACCCCAATGCCCAAAATAGAACCAAAAAACAACCATTTAAGGTCCAACTTGAATGCAAACAGTTTTCTTTGATCGTTAACATTAGCCAAGCAAAGAGGTTTTATCTTTATTTGAAGTTACACCTTGTTTCTAAGTCATATCGTTGTTCTTTGATTGAGCTTTGATGACCACCAAACCTCCATCTGTCTTTTATGAGCGGGTTTGTTCATCTCATTAAGTGTTCCGCGTCTCAGTAAAGCCTTCATTAATGCCGTTATCCATTTCTATAATCTGACTTCGCTCTTTTTTCTTTTGAATGTGTCCACTCTCTCTGATTGTCATCCCGTTGATCAAAGACGCTGGACTAAAATTCCTCGTCCAGATAAAGTTGAAAGACAGAACTTCGCCCCTTTCATGTCCTTTTTCTCTTTTTAAAAATAAGGTTTTAGCTGGAATACAGATTCTTTTTGAGGCGCCACAGGCAGTAGCTCCCGATATCGATTTTGCTCATTAAGTATGAATTGACTCGTATAGAATATTCCACAGACTGTTTTTTAGTTGGCTTTTTTATCATTGCTGAGCCTTTCTCATATTTAAGATCACAGATACTTTTTAAAGTCAGAAAGATGTCTCATTTACTAAAATATTCCTGTATATGTGCTACCAAAAAAGACTTGTAGCCATTTGATTGGCATTAAATCTTTGTGTCTCAAATTTATGTTTTATCAATCAACTAATAAACTAAAAAGACGACTTTATACTGTATCTTAAATACGTATTTAGAGACTAGTTAGCTAGTTTGGAAAATATATCAAAAGGCTTTTGCATCGCTTCAATTTTTATGCTGTATTCCAGGAAGTGAATCGAACTTAAAAATATATTTTCCATCCTGTCCGATTCGGACCAAACCGGGCTTTTTCTTTGTTGCTGGTTCCGGTATTATATGCAGAAACATGTGGAGGAAACAGCACTCTGATATGCTAACGACTTGGTAGGGGGGCGTCCCCATCCTGTCACGGCTAAAAATCCGATCCAGAAAATGTGACTCACGCTCATTCGTAATGTTTCACAGCGATTTACTCGGAACAAAAGGTCCTGGGTGCCAATTTCCGCCTTCCGCATGCAGACAGGTTTACTTACGAAACTGATCAGGCAGCTCATCTCCAGCCGTAAATGAGAAGAAATCAACATGTGAATGACGAAAACCAAAACCAAAACACAATCCCTGTTTAGTTTTGGATGAGTAATGACCACAAATCAATGATCAGGTGAACGTAGAAGACCTCATTACACGTTTTCACCCATCTGCCTGGAGCTTAAGGTCCTTTTTTTAAAATATGATACTACACTAAATGCTAAATATCATATAGTATTGTATGTTTAGAAAACACAGCTATTGGGGAAACTTTCATCAATATTCAGTATATTCAGTATATATATATTCAGTATATATATTCACCTGTCTGCCTGGAGCTTAAGGCCCTTTTTTTTAAATATGATACTACACTAAATGCTAAATATCATAATATTGTATGTTTAGAAAACACAGCTATTGGGGAAACTTTTAACAATATTCAGTATATTCAGTATATATATATTCAGTATATATATATTCACCTGTCTGCCTGGAGCTTAAGGCCCTTTTTTAAAAATATGATACTACACTAAATGCTAAATATCATATAGTATTGTATGTTTAGAAAACACAGCTATTGGGGAAACTTTCAACAATATTCAGTATATTCAGTATATATATATTCAGTATATATATTCACCCATCTGCCTGGAGCTTAAGGCCCTCCACAGATAATGCTTTTTGTAATATTTTACTACACTAAATGCTAAATATCATATAGTATTGTAAGTTTAGAAAACACAGCTATTGGGGAATAGTTCCTTTATTTTCTGTGGTGTAACGAGGATAAAAGCCTACACAGTTTATATGAAATATTAAACCACAATGTACCCCAAATATAAATATTCCACTCACTTTTAAGCTTAAAATCAGTTATAAAATGGATAAAATTCTAATAGTTGGACTAATAGTGGTTAGTGAAGTGAGTGAAATCTGTTTTTTGAGCTTTTTGGGAGTAAGGCCAGCATGAAGGGAAGGATCAATCACTTTCTTTCCTTTCGCATTTAATTGTTCCCGAGGATATTTATAAGGTCCATTCCTAAGATTTATTTCAACCCTTTTTTGTAATTTAAGATAATGACACGGATAAGCATAACTCCTGCCTTGTTCTGGTTTATTTCTCCCAGTCTGAATACATTTTTGAGTCTTTTCTATTAAAGACCTACTTAGTATTTAATTTCCCCTGAAAAGCTATTATGCGTCTTAAGATGAGCCAGAAACGTAAATCATTAAAACATGGCTGCCCAGAGGTTGATTTTGGAAATCTAGAGAATCTGCATTCAGATTTACTTCGACTCAGGATCAAAAAGTCAAATTGGATCAGAGTCATAAAAGATGCATGAATAAACAAAACCCAAAGGTCGAGCTAGTGTGGTTAGACCTTTCAGTAATTGCACGTTAGCAACCAAAACATGCTAACAAGCTAACTAGCTCTACCAGTTTAGCATCATAGATGCTAATCTCAGGCCTTGAAATGCAGAGTTCACTCAGAAAAGCCAAATATTGCCGTTTGTAGACAGAGATGTTTAAAATACTGGAGTAGAGGAGTGGAGTCGAAGTACATGTACTATGTAAAAAAATTTACTTGAGTAAAAGTAGAAGTATTCTTTAAACATCATACTTAAGTGGAAGTACGGAAGTACTCCATTTTTTTTTTTGTACTTAAGTATTGCAAGTAGAAGTATTTCAAAAATTGCTACTCAAGTATCGAAAGTACAAGTATAAGTAAAAGTACAAGTACTGTGTATATTAAAAAAGGCAGTCAAAAGTGTGATAGATATTGTTTATGTTATTTCAAACGTGTGAAAGGCCATACAGGAGTTTACAAAAACAGAAAACTACATCTGCATTAGCATCAACAGCACTTCATCTACTTTTATTTATTATTCCAGAGTCAGAATCCTGACCTGAGCCTTTATGCTAGCATGTAGCATACAGCTAGCCAGCTAGGTTAGCTTTAGCTAACGTTAGCATACAGCTAGCCAGCTAGGTTAGCTTTAGCTAACATTATCATAAAGCTAGCCAGCTAGGTTAGCTTTAGCTAACGTTATCATACAGCTAGCCAGCTAGGTTAGCTTTAGCTAACGTTATCATACAGCTAGCCAGCTAGGTTAGCTTTAGCTAATGTTAGTATACAGCTAGCCAGCTAGGTTAGCTTTAGCTAACGTTAGCTGCTACGTCCTGAGTGAACAGGGAGAACTGAACTAGCGCTTATTTACTAGCTTATATTTCATTGAATTTTTTAACTTAGCTTGATATGCTTCTTCAGATTAGGTGGGGAATTTTTGAAAGCTATAATTAACCATAATTATAATAATTAATCGCCCAATGAGGAGCCAGCTTCCCAAACCCTGACGGAGTAACGATTCAGCCCGTGAAAAATCGATCGGAGTAAAAGTATTGAAATAATAAAAAATATGTAGCGGAGTAAAAGTAAAAGTAGAGAAAATATATACTCCAATAAAGTACAGATACTGCATTTTGGTACTTAAGTACAGTACTGAAGTAGTTCTACTTCGTTACTGAACATCTCTGTTTGTAATGATAAACAAAGATTGGAAATGGGTCTGCCGTAAACAGAAGGTCCTAGGTTCGAATCCCAACGGAAATCCTGTGTGGGTGGTGCATTATGGGTAGGATTTCTCAGGCTTCCTCCCATAGTGAGGGGATTCGCTTGAGTCGTTTAGGTTTTTGGCTTTAGGCTAAAAAAGCTGCACAATCAGAGCAGTTTGGGCCCTTCTGGACCAAATAGCATCTTTAATTCTGGTTTTACAAAAATAAATATTTATGTGTGAATGTTGGCGTCACTGCAAGCTATTTTTCCATCAAAAAATGGATGCATTTAATCATTTTATATTTCGTTATGCAAACAATGAAAACAGGATCAAAGCTTTTTCAAATGATGTCACCATCATTTTAACAGATTAAAAGAAAAAAAAGCCTAATATTTCATGTTGCTTTTTTCATTTTAGAACAAAATAATCACACAAATGCTCATTTCAATGACCAAAAAAACAACAACAACCAAAAAAAAACCTCCTGACCCAATAAAATAAAGAGAATCTGCTCCATTAGTTTTATTAGAATCTGAGGACAGAAAACTTCAGCGGCAGCTGTGGTCTTTGATATTTACCTGAATAAAAAATAATAAATAAATAATAAATAATAATATGTTCGGCAGCACATCTCCTGCTGTGAGAAATAATCAGTTCACCCATCCTCTGATCCACTAAGAGCTGTTATTTGGGAATGTTCACAGTCCAAGCAGCGTTTAATCCTGTTATCTAGTGTTTGCAGTGGTTGGTTTCTATAGGCCTGCTTCAATTCCTCATATATTCCCTTTGTTTTACCCCTTAAACGCTGTAGGTTTTGTTGTGAGAAGCTCTCTTCTCTAGCGTATACAGGACTGTCTCAGAAAATTAGAATATGCTGATAAAGTTCTTTATTTTCTGTAATCAGTGTTGGGTAAGTTACTTTAAAAATGTAATCCGTTACAGTTACAAGTTACCTTGTTTAAAATGTAATTGTAGTGTAACTTTTTCGATTACTTTTAAAAAGTAATGTAACTAATTACTTTTGATTACTTTTTGATTACTTTAAGGTTTTAATGAGTATTAACCCATGATTAATTTTAGCATGTTATTATTAGCTATCGGCCGCAGCTAGCAGTTCAAGGCTAACGTCTTGTTAATGATCCTAAACAACATAAATAAATACGTAAATAAATCGGAGACAAGTCAGTCATATCCGGTTTTTTTTAAGTTTAAAAAAATTTTTTTAACTAAATTTGTAATTCTTAATATTTTCGGAAGTAACTGTAACTCAATTACATATTTTCTCATTGGTAACTGTAACAAATTACAGTTACTCTTTTTTTGTAATTAAATTACGTAACGTCGTTACATGTAATCCGTTACTCCCCAACACTGTCTGTAATGCAATTAAAAATCATGAAATGTCATACATTCTGGATTCATTACAAATCAACTGAAATATGGCAAGACTTTTATTGTTTTAAGCCATAATCAGCGATATCAAAACAATAAAAGGCTTGCGATATTTCAGTTGATTTGTAATGAATCCAGAATGTATGACATTTCATGATTTTTAATTGCATTACAGAAAATAAAGAACTTTATCACCATATTCTAATTTTCTGAGACAGCCCTGTATGGCTCTCACAGATCAATCATTTATCAGGTCTCATTTTTTCTTTTGTTCGTTTGTTTGTGTGTGTGTTTGTGTGTGTGTGTGTGTGTGTGTGTGTGTGTGTGTGTGTGTGTGTGT
>JABUIW010037902.1:0-12346 GCA_013363375.1 Menidia beryllina | reverse complement strand
TTTTTCCGTAAATATCGGCTTCTAGACAGAGTATGGACTAACAAATTGACCCTCTAGGTAGCTGTGCCACTTTTGATGGGAGATTAGCATAGATTGTAAGCAAATAAAAACAAACGCAATGGTTCGCTATGAGAGAAATGGCGCCGGTGAGACGCACGTCGAAGAAGAACGGAATAAGGTAGAAACAAAATCTTTTTTCCTGATGATAGAAGAGAGTCTACTCTTTCTTTTGGTGTGTTCGGTGTTTACATAGTCATAGCACAAACTATTCTGTGGCTCTAGAAAAATCAGTCAAAATTCTCAAAAAACTCTGGCAGTGAGCGACTCTGTTCTGAAAATGGCTGCCAGTCAATGAGTTAAAAAGCTCCAGGCATTAATGCAGAGCCACTAACAGTTTAAGGAAGATATAGAGAGACTGCAGTCAGTGGCCTAAAGGTTCATCTATAAAGGGTATTAAAGGAAGACGCAGTGGGGTGGGGGGGGTCGCCACATCTCCAAACACTCCACAAGGCTTCGACCTGAAGATCCTGCAGAGCCACAGCGTGGTGTCGGACACGATCCGCGTGGTCAGCCTGCGCAGCCGCTCTCTGTCCAGCACGGAGATGTAAGCGGCCAGGCTGTGGCCCAGCAGCGCCATGTGGCTCTGCTCGCCGACGCACTGCATCCTGCTGGAGACGGAAAGCACAGGAGTCGGTTTGGTTCGCCTCTCTTGCTTTGTGCGCATCCGAAATGGCCCGCGTAGACATAATCTTTCCCCGGAGTATCAAATAGGACATCAGACTCCGAATGTGTGTGCAGGTTTATTCATGGAAACGCCAGCTAAAATCACTCCGCAAGGGTTAGGAAGACAAAAGCCCGTCTGTGTTTTAGAGGTCCCACCCTTGACACACACTTGATGGAGATCGAATAATCAGTCTCCACTAGCAAAGGGGAAGGGAAAAAAAGGCCCAGCTCAAACAACTCGAGTTCCTATTCCGGGGAACTAATACAACTCCGGTTGTGTAACCAATGTAAATAACCTCCTACAAGTAGAGGCCACACAAGAAGTCAATCGTTTATTTTATCATCTGCCCTTGTGGTAAATCTTAAGGAGACAAAAAGACCAAACTTTCAAACTCACAGAAGCAGAATTTAATGGACATAAGTACAACCAAATATAATAAGTATTAATTATACAGTATTTGTTTAAATTAATCATTGGGTTTCCCTCTAAGAGAAATTGGGATTAATAAATCAGATTCTGTGTCCAAGATAAAATAACAGGGATGTTTTGCTCATTGAGGTCTAAAAATAGACTTTGACTCATACTTTTTTCTTTGCCATACAACTCTATTTGATGGTAAATCTGACTAATATCTGATTTGATTGCATTAGTCTACAAAGAAATATGTAAAAAGATAAAGTTCTGAGTAATTGGCAGCTCACTACAGTTTTTGGGGAGCTAAATCTTTCTTTATTTAAAAAAAATAATGATGGTTATGCTTACTGTTGGTTGAACTTGTCCTCCTCCATCTCCTCCTCCTCTTCATGAATGAGGTTGTGAACAAGATGCAGAATAGTGGCAACATCCTGACCACTGCAAAGAAACACACAGGCAACACAAGTTTAGCAGAACTCCCATTACAAATGTCTCCATTTCCATCTTAACTGCTGTTGCCAAAAGTGGTGTGATCGATTTTATGGCCTTTAAAACTCTTGACCCCAACATTTGATCGCAGAGAGTTTTCTTTCGACAGAACTTTAAGCCCCTTGAGTGCAGACATGGGGAATTTACACCTATTCTTCTCCCCCCCCCCTCTACCTCACTAATGTACCCAATGCTTCAGCATTTTCTGGTCTGTTGCTGCAGATCAACATTGCACATCTCAATTGTTAATTTGCACAGTCAGATCTATATTTTTAAAGATTGTTCATTTGTACATTCAGATTTATATTTTTAAAGACTGTATTTTTCAGTTTTATCATTCTCTGTCTTAGATTTTTATTTCTACATTTTATTTTATTCTTGCTTCTCATAGAAGTGTTGTGTTGTGCACTAAACACCAAGGCAAATTCCTTGTAAGTCTGAAAACCTACTTGGCAATAAACCTGATTCTGATTCTGATTCTGATTCTGATTGTAAAAAGTCAAATGTGAGCAGAAACCCCTCTCTTTTAAGGTTTGTAAACTTACCCTAAATCAGTCATCAGTGTGCCATTATATATAACGATTATGCACTGAGATGTGGCCATGGTACTACAATAAGCCCAAAGGCAAACAATGGAAACGCAGCCAAAACAAGCTAAACCTACTCTGTAACAGCACCTGTGTGTGTGAAAACATGGGCGTGTGTGTCTGTGTGTGTCCGTCTTACTCTCCCTGAAGGGGTCCGGGGATGCTTGTTCGGCTGAAACGCCGTCTGTCTGCTCCTGCCTCCGACTCTCTGCACAGATAGAAAGCAAACTTCAGTCAGTTTCGCTGACATAGAATAATTGCTGTAAATTCGATCACCCCAATTCACCAGTTTCTTAATTACAAGGATGCAGAGGTTGCTCTAAATTCTTACATTTGCCCGTCTCCCAGGATCCTCATGGCTTCGGTCAGGTTCTTCCCCACTTGGGCAAGCGTGTTGTCCACCATCATGCCTTTGTGTGGGCTCACTAGGGGAGAGAAAGGGAGAGGGCTTACCCATCAGTGGATACACACAAACACACCTCGACAAACACTGATGTTTCACAGACACGCAGAAAAGATGTGCTCACCACATATCCGTCAACCAGAAAAATGCATGTTCTGAATGAAGGGTTATCACTTGTTCTAGTTGTTCTTAGATTGTTTTTGCACAGGCAAATCAGTTCAGTCCTCCTACAGTTACAATATATGGTTGAGGATTATATCTCTTAAGATATTAAGTTAACACAGAACTACAAGCACCAGATCACATAGTCCTTAGTTTGTTTTGGAAAAAGAGCAACATGACAGAGAATTAGTGTTCTTCCATTTCACCTCAGCATGCAAACCGATGCTAGATACTAACACTTCGAACAGATAGATCAAAGTTAGCACGATCCCATATTTTTATTTTCTGTTTCAGTCACTTTCAACAGTGAAAAAGCTCCCAGATTTTCGGGCGAAAAGTCCAAACTAAAAATAAGACAGAAGGTTTGGCTTTCGAAATACCTAATTCATATTTTTGAAGCCTAAATTAAACGTAGTGCCACACGAGTACCACAAAACAGGCTGGGACCTTCCCCTTCTCTTTTGTTAATGTGTTTTTGTTATTTGTAATTGTGCTTATCTAATGTCATTGGGTTTTTTTCACAATATATTTGTAGATGTGACTTTACTAATAGTTCGTTATTGAAAAATGCACTCCAGAACTAAATAATATGATTCGTTATGTTCATGAAACGGACTCATATTCCTTTGTTGCTGTTTTTTTTTTTTACACAGACCACTATTTTTTAAAACTAATTTGAAACAGAGAAAACATCTACAAACATCACAATGTGTTTGTAAAATGAAATATATTCATCACTTTACTTTTACGTTTTCAGTGAGATGCTCTCACCTTTCTGATGACTTCCTGTTTTGTTTTAGGCCAAAGCAACACATTTGGTCAAATTGATTGTTTCAGTTGATCTTCACTCTTTAATCTTCTTTGACCTACTTGAATACTCACTATTATTATGATTATCATAAATACTACTCTTTGCAGTCGCCATATTTGTATTGCAATAGCTCCTTTAATATGAAATGACGGCATTACTTATAACATTTTACTATATCAACAGTCCTGTGAAATTTGTCCTTTTAACTCATTGACTGCCAGCCATTTTCAGAACAGAGTCCCATACTGCCAGAGTTTTTTGAGAATTTTGACTGATTTTTCAAGAGCCACAGAATAGTTTGTGCTGTGACTATGTAAACACCGAACACACCAAAAGAAAGAGTAGACTCTCTTCTATCATCAGGAAAAATAATTTTGTTTCTACCTTATTCCGTTCTTCCTCGACGTGCGTCTCACCGGCGCCATTTCTCTCATAGCGAACCATTGCGTTTGTTTTTATTTGCTTACAATCTATGCTAATCTCCCATCAAAAGTGGCACAGCTACCTAGAGGGTAAATTTGTTAGTCCATACTCTGTCTAGAAGCCCATATTTACGGAAAAACTTTCGCCGATCGTCCCCCAAGCCACTCGCATTGAAAAACATAAAAGACGTCTATAGACGTCTTTGGCAGTCAGCGGTTGGATTTGAAAAGACGTCTATAGACGTCTTTGGCAGCGAATGAGTTAATGGCGGCTGGACATTCAACTAGATGAATTTGGCAGGTGCACTGCAGCTACACGGTTAACCGGCGGGGGGAATGCAGGCTCCGGTGCCCCTCGCCGAGTCCCCTTTAGTGGATACTTCATAACAAGGCGCCCCGGTAGCAGAACCGTCCGACCCCGCGAGACGTACGGCTGTCCGCTCGCGCGCTGACCTCGCGCTCCTTCACTTACCTCAAGCAGCGCGCACCGATGACAGCTCCGTGGGTGGTCTGCGGGGGGGGGGGGGGGGGGGGGGGGGACGCAGAAATGTCGTGACGTGGGAAGGCCGTGGGGTACCTTCAGAAAATTCCAGAGAAAGCCAGCTCAAACGCGATATCGGACGCGTACGAGGTGCTCCGAGTCCCCCTCGAGGTACCGGAGATGGAACCGGATAGTTTACTTCCTGGACGCGCGTTCCACGCTGGCAGCGCTGACGTCACCCTTTTGTCACAGGACTGGCACAGTCGGGCGGTGGGTGATGATGCTGCCGGGGGGGAAACGTTTGTACCGAGCACCAGACCGGGGAGCCGAAACGGCCAACAAAATAGCCGTTTCCTGGTGCGTACGAGCCACCGGAGCTTTGTCGGAGTCCGTCTGCTGAAGGAAAAACGTAAAAACGGGGACTATCGAATGTGAAGTTATTTCTACGGATTAAGCTGCCATGTTGCTCACCGAGTCGAGAGCAACCAAAACACCAAAAAGATTTAAACTCCAAAACGAGGATTAGCAAAGGCTCTGCAAATGTTTTAAGGACTTTACGGTAAAATAAATACTATACAAAAATCTGAAAAACAGTAAAGGGACAAAAATAAAGACAAATTTGTAAATTTTGTAAATATATAAACCATTACCCACTTAATTTTCCTATGAGTAGAGAAAGGGTCACCGGCTGGAATCGTCCCTCCAAAGCCACACAGGGAGACTTTAGCTGTCCTGTAGCGCCCTCTGTTTTCTGAGAGGGGTGGGTCAGAAGATTTACATCAAAATGTGCATTTATTTGTATGATTTATTTTTAAATCCATTACACTTGAGATCATACAACTGCAATATGATTTTGAGATTTGTTTTCTTTTGTTTCGATCACTAATAGCAACATCGGTGCTGTTCACAAATACAAATCGTACTTTTACTCTGTGACACCAAATCTAAAAATGTAATAATACGTTTCAGTTTACATATTTGATATTATTTATCTTACTGTATGTTTTGAACATTTCCCTAATATTTTTTTTTAATGAAAATGAACCCACACCGATACTGTACATACAAATGCTGAATCCAAACCACCATTTTAAATGTTAAAGGTGAATCAGAATTGAATATCTAACATTGAAGTTCAAATCTAATGGGGGCTCTCTGCGTGGAGATTTCACTGTCCAAACACATCCATGCTAGGTTAATTGGTCATCCTAAATGTAATTAGTACACATCCGGTACTGGCAGCCTACTGTCCAGGGCGTCCTGTCCACTCACTCGCTCTCACATATGCTCAGTATGGTTTATTTCCAGTGGTTAGCCTTTATTCATGCTAATGGTTCTCCCATGGAAGACCTGGCATGAGATTAAACAATGTTTTCTCAATGAGGAAGCCCTCTAATCTGCAACTGGATAAATTTGCACATTGCAAAATGCTAATTACAGAAATTAGAATGACGAAATTCTTAAGGGAATGGCTGTATTTCATCTCCCTCTAATCAAAAGCACAATGTGTTGTAGCTTCTTCAGTAAACATTTCCTCTGGACACACTAAAGACATCTGGAAGAAAATACAATGAAACAGCTTCTTTAAACACTTCAACATAAACGTTCACCCTGGATCATTCACCCATTCATTCAGATCAAAATGCATAAAACAAGGCAGAGGTCATTGAAAAAAACGCATTTTTCTGGCTGCATTTACTTTTTTGTCAGAAATTCCATCGTCCATCGTCAGATTCCTCCTTGTGATCTTCTTTCCCATGGAACAAAATGGAGCTATCAAGCTTTATAATTCCTTAGCCCATAACCAGCTGCAGGGGGCATCTGAGCTTCTGGATAACGCTGAACTCTGTGAGGCTTTGCAGCTTTGCAGACCCTTTCAGTACAGCACGTTTTCCTCACAATCTGGATTCCTGAAAAGCCCTGCTGGAGGGTAGCCTGGTTCAGTTCAAACGCTGAACGGTTTTTCTCCAGTTTAGTTTTATTACTGGGTCAGGATAATTACTGGTTGGGCTCGGTTGGTCCACGTCTGCAGTAATTCCCTCCCACTTGCTGCTGTCACCCACTACAAAACCCACCGATCAGGCAACAAGAAGTTGTTTTATTCTTGAATTTCCCCTTGGGGATCAATAAAATATCTATCTACCTATCTATTTGGTGGGAGTTTTTTTCAGCTTGGCTACACCAAATAACAGAATAAGTAGGTAATTCATCTGTTCTGTGAGGTCATTCATAGCAACACAACAACACAAACGTGACCAATTAAGTTCATTTAACTTTGACTTTGAATCAGACTGTAAACTATGGGTCTTCATCATGAAATCCACAGATTACTCTGAGACACACCACTTATCTAATTCCCATTTTTACACACACACGTGCACATGGGTACACGCAGACACACTGGAATGAGCAGTAGTGATAATAATCAAGTATATTTTTCAGTAGCTGCCTGCTGGTAGTTTGTCTATATTAAGTTTATTTAAACAGAAAATAAACCTTTTGCCTATTTTTATTGTCACTACTTCAACCACAACCTGTTTTAAGACTTACCAGAATTCAAATTAGGGTGTTTTACACTTTTTATCCTATCCCTTTTACCAACGTCTGGCTGGTATGAAGACCCTGTCGAGACAATCACGTGCACTATGCAGCAGAAGTGCAAAATACTTTGCTTTGTGCTCAGAAATTGAGAGAACGGCGTTCCAGACGAAACCAAAGTTGACATTCTTTGCATTTTACAGCGAACAGTGGCGTCATTCATTTGGCTGGTTTTCTATGATCTGTTAACAGAGATTTTTTTACATGCTTTTTTCTATCCCAACAGCTTCCAGCTAACCAAATTAGAGAAGTCGCTTGGATAGTTTGGCTGCTGTGGCTCATTCAAAGTAAAGGAAAAGCTGGTTTGAAGGGCCAGAGGTGTGGGCTCCTTTAATTGATGGTAAAGCTCACAAGTTCAAAACAAACTATTTAGAGGAGACATGGAAAAAAAGGAAGAAAAACTCATTTAAAGCACAAATGCCATTTTGTTTGCAGAGACCGAAGACAAAAGGATCAAGACATAACAATTCATTCATGCAATGATTTTGATCATCACCCTGTTTTATCATACAATCTATTTATTTTGACTTTTCTCTATAATCGAATTTCAACAAAGCTTTTTGTTCTCATATGTTCTCACTGTCGACTTGAGAGTATTAACGTATTCCAAAGAAGACATGATGGACTGAATAACTCACGGATGGAGTCCCATCTTGTTTGGCTATCTCAACAAAAACATTTTTTTCAAGAAATCTTTGCTTGCGACGTTGCAAACCAAAGCTGTGCTGCTGTAATCTTTTCAGAGACCTGTCTTTCTCTTAGCAGTGCCTCTAAACAAGACATGCTAGTTGTCTGTATTGTCCCAGACTTTAGCATTTAGCATGCTAACAGAGGCCTGTACGTGTGATATATAGGCCCTGGGTTTTGGATTATACAATCTGGCCTTGGGCTGAACTTGCTGGGACACCCTCTCTTATGTTTTCCTTCCTGTCTGTAGATTGATGGGCTCCAAATAGTTTCGAAAATCGCCTCAAAACTCTTTCCAAATGGATGGGGAGCAACAATTCCTTCTTAAAGATCAGTGCTTTGGTCATTGTTCAGGGGCTCCAAATGATCCCCCACATTTCAGTTGGATTTGAGTCCTGGTTACCCCCAAGTGAAAGCAGTCAGAGAGCGCATAGTTCTTCATAATGGCTTAGTTTTTACTTTATAATCAGTAATGAGTCCGGTTCCACAGTAAAGTCAGTACATGACTTCTTTTTGGGTTAATTCTTCATTTACTCTCCAACAAAATGAGAAACACATTCTGCAACATATTAAGACCCAACGTCCAAAAGAGGGGGGAGACAGGGGTTAAACCCTGAACCCACCAACAGTACACACAAGAAAACAACACCAGCTCATAATCAAATGATCCTCTATATAATTTATCTTTCTTTTCTGTTAATGCGCTTTAAAACGTGCTTAATTTTTGGTTTGCTGGTCCAGTTAAACCAGGGTGGATTAATTTCACGTTGGCTTTTCTCAATAGTAAGTGTCATTGGACTTCTATGTACAGAAAATGAAGACATTCTGAGACTAAATATGGAGGGGATTGGGCCTATTTGTGGAGGGTAATTAATAGATTTACACGAAAAGTCCCAAACTGGGAGTCGGTCAGAGTGGTCATGTCATTTCACAAACCAGGGAAAAGCACCAGCAACTAAGAGGAGTTCATTTTAGCAGAAATTGATATAGATAATGTTTCTCACATTTAGCAAAAAGACACTTTTCCCTTTGTGGATTCACCTCTCGTCAAAGCAGAAAAGGCCTTTTGAACTGAATTCTCCCAATTTGCCTGTTTCTGTTCCTCTGTGTGATGATCGTTGAACTGGAAATCAAAACAGGGCCTATGTTCCATTTTTTCTTCTGTTTTCCTTTACTTTTGTCCCCTTGCTCTGTGGGATGCTGCTGTTTCACAGCACCGCCTCAAAATCGGTACAAGCAAACAATTTGTCTGATTTTCACAACTGAATAATAAAGTTTTAGCTCGCACTGGGAATCAGATGAATAGAAAACTAACGTTCTCCTCTCGTATCTCATGTTTTTTCATGTGAGTATTATCTCCATTTCACCGTCTGCTTTCCGACAGGAATTTGAATCCCTCAAACTAAATTAAATCTTTTGTTAAACTTGATTAAATCTGTGAATAAATCCTGATAAGCATGCTTTCTATCTTAGGGGTCTAAAGACCTCACACAAAGTCCCCCTATCCATCCTTTAGCTGTTTCCAGATATTCCAAGACGGGTTGCTGGTAAACCACAAACTCACTCTTACTCCTGTAGTCAACATGCCAACTTCACACCCAGAGGCCCGAAACCATGAATCCAAAAATCAAATACACAATAAACATACAATATGATAAAAAAAATCCTCAAAAATTAACACTTTACATGTTCAGTATCTCAAATGTTCCCCATTCGTAAGTGGTTACTGCTTGTTAAACTCCTTTTTTGTCTGAGTTCTGGACAAGTAAGACTTTTAATAAGAAAATGGGGCCAAGAATCTTCTGTAAACTCGGAATTAAGCCTTTAGTTTGAAACCATATGTTTAGAAAATATGGAATTACAGACTGATTAGCTCTCTGATGGAATTAGCTTTTTTTAGGGAGCTTTTCTGGTCGGGATATTAAAGTCACTCAAAATTTAATGGGGAGCTAATGAGGATAAGCCGACGCATGAGAAATTCCCATCTGAACGGTGGGTTCAGGGGGTTTTCCGGGAATCTGGGGGACGGACGCATCATTAGGGACATGTGAACATATTACACATGCCTGGTTTATTTGTGAGTCAGTGATCAGGTCCTGGGACGCAAGAACCGAAAGGCTGCTCACGTTAAAGCTGGAACTGATGAGAGCAACCACACAGCTCCACCGGTTGTCTCACTGTGGGACAAATACATTTAAATGTAGACAAATCCCAAATGCAAGCAGACCGTTGTGAACAAGGCACGCAAATAATCCAGAAAATGAAGTTTTTTTTAAGTTTTAACTAGTTCTAAGTCATTTTGGATGGAGATCTTTCCTGAAGCCCTTGTGTGGTGTTTGGGTCTGTGGGACCCGTTTTCATTTTTTACTAAACGAAAAATGATACAATGAATTCATTTTTCAAACTGAGACTCACTGGCTTTGGCTCATTTTCTGTCAAGAACATATATCAGAATTCATATTTAATGCCCACACACCGTACACCCCCCCTACACATTTCTATTACATATAAGATGTTCGGGTCCACTGGACCCGGGGCAAATAGAAGTTTGGAAATTGATGTTCTGTGAACCACACACAGACACCCAAACTCACTCACAATGTTGCAACCTTGTGTGGGAACCCCAGGTGCACAAACACAAAAGAAACAGTTCCCATAAATTGTTTGTCTGCTCTAATTTTCTCACACATTTCACCCTCTGTCTATCTGCTAAAATTGGGGGCGGGGCCACACTGGCACAGCTTTGCCAGAGTGGTTTCTTATAACCGATCAAGAGGGCCAAAAGCTTTCTCTGGAATTGATTTTGGATGAGAAAGAGAGAAGTTAAGATGAGGTAAACATCTGTTCAGTATTTTAATGTAAAAGTGCTTTAATATAAAAGTGATTTTGAGGCATTAAAAGCCACAAAATGCAACGGGTCCGTCAGACCCACGAACACTGGCTGAGTAACAGCAATATGAACACCACACAAGGGTTAAATGAACCCCGGCCTGAAGTCTTCCTAAAGTGTAAAAAATGAACTTTTTGTTCTGAAGGAGGGTTGCCCACGTCAGATGGATCCTCTGCATGAAATGTAGACTGTAAAGAGAATCATTGTCAAAGCAGAAAGGCTGGGGGGGGGGTTACGGAGCCCCCTAGGGGACATGGGGATTTTTTTTTCTTTTGCGTTCCCTCGCAATACCTTTTGCGAGGGAACGCAAAAGTTTGAGGCAGCGTTCCGGAACCAGACGACAACGTTAGTTATGTTAGCTTTTTATGTTTATTTTTACCTCTACAGCACTTTGGCAACTTCGGTTATTTTAAATGTGCTCTATAAATAAAATTTGACTTGACTTGATTTAAAATATATACAACAGAGCATGGATACAAAAAAAATGTATACGTGCTTTATATAACTTCATAGTCTGAGGTTTTAGAAAGCACATCCACCCAACGCGGTCAGTATGCAGAATAGCAGACAGTACTCTCCTACTGTCTGCTCCATTGTCGTCTGGAACGCAAAAATATTGCAAGGTAACGCAAAAGTATTGCGAGGGAACGCAAAAGAAAAAAAAATTACCCATGTCCCCTAGGGGGCTCCGTAGGGGGGTGAATGGGCATTGACTGAGAGGGTTTTTTTCCAGGTGTTGCACCCGGCCCCCCCCCCCCCCCCCCCCCCCCAGTCCCTTGAGGCTGCAGGGGGGATGGGCCAGCGCCACGCCGACCCCCCCCCTCCGGTCCCGGACCGCGTCAGACCGGGGAGAGCGCGCACCCAGGAGCGAGCTCAGTCCGGCCGCCTTTACGCAGCAGCCAGAGGAGAAAGTCTGGGGAAGTTTTCCAAACGCAACCGACCTTCAACTCTTCTCTAGAGGTTTTTTTTCCCTCCTCTTTTTTTTCTTATCTGACTTGGAGCCGCATAAGAGAACCCCCAGCAATTAAGACAGGATGTCGGACCTTCCAGTAAATGACCACCTCGCAGGGATATTATCAGATTTTGAAGGTATGTGGGCGGTAATATTGAATTACTTTACTTGAGGCTATGGGTTGCCAAGTTATAAAACCGAATTTGCTCGTGCAAATCCAACCGCTTGTCCCTTATTTCTGAGAGACACAAAAAACGCACGAAGACGGGAGAGTTCCGAGTGTTGGCATCTGTGTTGTTTCATGATCCAAATGAATCCACAGCCACGGCAGAGCAACGTGTTGGAGCAAAAGCTTGGAAGATAATGAAAAAGGTCAATATTCTCCAGGTTTATAAGAATAAATCCAGGGTGGTAGACGTGAGCGTGCGTCTGTTTGCAAGCGTCATCCTGCAGCCAAGACCACACAAACAGGGATTTAATGAATTAAAGTGTGAGTTTCCGCAAAGTATAAAAGAAAAGTAACGCTCTTTTCCGTATCTTTGAGCAGTAGAATGAAAGTCTTCCATCAGGATAGATGTCAGAGTGACGGTAAGTGACTGATGAGCCCTTTGTCTGCTTACAGTATAATTACAAGAATCAAATATCAAATAGGCGCCCGGGTGCGTGTGTGAGCCCGCAGGTATGTGAGTGTGTGTGTGTGAGTGTGTGTGTGTGTGTGTGTGTGTG
>JABUIW010037879.1:0-11284 GCA_013363375.1 Menidia beryllina | reverse complement strand
GAAAAACTTTCGCCGATCGTCCCCCAAGCCACTCGCATTGAAAAACACAAAAGACGTCTATAGACGTCTTTGGCAGCGAATGAGTTAAATGGAGGTTCCACAGTACAGGTTCAGGATGGGGGATTGGACTGAATCCTTTTAGCAAGGAAAATGTTTAAACTTTCTATGAAGTGAACCAGTTTGGGATTAAACTAGTTAATTTTATTGGATCTTCATTGGCCCAGCGATAGGCTGGCAACTGGAACAGAATGTCCCAGCTTTTGATTGTATTACAGAGAATTATACTCTAATAGGTCTGGACTGGATTGTGCAGAGATGTTTAAAGTACTGGAGTAGAGGAGTGGAGTAGAAGTACAAGTACTATGTAATAAAAAATACTTGAGTAAAAGTAGAAGTATTCTTTCAACACCATACTTAAGTGGAAGTACGGAAGTACTCCTTTTTTTTGTACTTAAGTATTGCAAGTAGAAGTATTTCAAAAATTGCTACTCAAGTATCGAAAGTACAAGTATAAGTAAAAGTACAAGTACTGTGTATATTTAAAAAAGGCAGTCAAAAGTGTGATAGATATTGTTTATATTATTTCAAACGTGTGAAAGGCCATACAGGTGTTTACAAAAAACAGAAAACTACATCTGCATTAGCATCAACAGCACTTCATCTACTATTATTTATTATTCCAGAGTCAGAATCCTGAGCTGAGCCTTTATGCTAGCATGTAGCATACAGCTAGCCAGCTAGCTTAGCTTTAGCTAACGTTACTATACAGCTATCTAGCTAGCTTAGCTTTAGCTAACGTTATCATACAGCTATCTAGCTAGCTTAGCTTTAGCTAACGTTATCATGCAGCTAGCCAGCTAGGTTAGCTTTAGCTAACGTTAGCTGCTACGTCCTGAGTGAACAGGGAGAACTGAACTAGCGCTTATTTACTAGCTTATATGTCATTGTATATTTTAATGTACCTTGATGTGCTTCTTTAGATTAGATGGGGAATTTTTGAAGGCTATAATTAACAATCTTTCGGGAGGCTTTTTTTTAAAAGGCTATGCTTGATCGTTCAAATCGCCCAATGAGGAGCCAGCTTCCCAAACCCTGACAGAGCTATCTATCATTACGTTTACATTTCAGTAACGAGTAACGATTCAGCCCGTGAAAAATCGATCGGAGTAGAAGTATTGAAATAATCAAAAATATGTAGTGGAGTAAAAGTAAAAGTAGGGAAAAAATATCTACTCCAATAAAGTACAGATACTGCATTTTGGTACTTAAGTACAGTACTTAAGTAGTTCTACTTCGTTACTGAACATCTCTGGGATTGTGTCTCTGTAATACCTAAAGCTGACATTCGTTGTTAGTCGGTGCTATTTCATTCAAATTTGAATTAATATTTAAACTGAATTGCAATTACACAACAAAAGCTGGGTTCACTTGCAGGTTTTCAACCTGTGAGGACATGTTCAATAATTGATAACAAAGTCTTCTGAACAGACTATGAAATGTTAAAATATGTAGACCAAGGGTAACCTTGCAGTCTTCTAATATGATGAAGAAGGAAACGAGATGTGGTTGTGGCATGGCGAGACTTGCACCCAGGGGGTTCGGAAATTTAACTCAAGGTATTAGTTTCTGAATGAATTTCCATGCATGCATCTATTTTTCATACTGTTTATTTTCAGTGGATAGGTCTTCAGTTGAATGAATTTACACTGTTGACTTGTTTGCCAGTATATGCTCCACTTGTCAAATACCCTTGCTGTAAATTTAGAAGGATGCACAAAACATCGGGATATCTGTTAGTAAAACTAATTAAACAAGCTCCTTTGAGTTAGTGTTTGGCAGTTCAGCATCATTGGAAATAAGAAAAAGAAAAAATGAATGAGTTGAATATATGTAGATTTAGGTGGGCGTAGAACTATAAAAAGACAGTAAATGGAGTTGTACTTATATAAAAATTTTCCAGTGAATTGATCTCTTGCTGTTGCCACTGTCATTTCATCCCTGATCTGTGCTAGTGTTCCCACATTGCAGTTTCTGGTCTTAATACTGATTTATGTTTCAGAAGTTTAGTCTTTCAACTTGACTGGGCTTTCTGTTCAGTCTTTGTTTTATAAATCTATGTTGAATTCCCCTCAAAGACCTCTCCGTATTGCACCTGTCTCACACCATGACAAGTTGAAGTGCTAAAACTACACAAATGAAAAACCAAAAATGCCATTCTTTTTATTTTTCTTATTTATATGGCAGAACATAAAACAACTGGGTTCAATATAACGAACACTCATTTCTGACTAATTTCCCATGTATGAATGAAGTTTTGGACAGAATATTTCTTTTAGGTTGCTGGTGAATGGGGAAAGAGAAGCCCTCTCTAACACAGGAGAGTATGCTTTAGTCCTTTCCAATGAAATTCTTCTATGTGCATATAAAAAGTTATGGACCAATTTTAACCCAGATGAATAAGTAATGTGGTAGATAGTAACAGCAAAAGCAAACAGGATGATTTCCTCCCTCCAGCCCAATGTCATGACCGACAATTTGGAGTCCAACAACAGAAAACTGGTGTTTCTTAATTATCACAACAAGATTGATGAAATTGTTCCTGTGGCTGATGCAAACATTTTTGATGCAGCAAGCAAAAATATTCTACACAGATTGACTTCTTGAATAATATATAAATGATAATATCCCTCATGCTGGGTGAGAACCTGATCAAAGTTAGGAGATGCAAACATTGTTTCTATGAACTCTTATTTTTCTCCATTTCCTAAACTTACTTCAAGTTTGGGATATTGATGTTTTGTTAAATTTGTCTATTGACAATATGAAATCTAGGTTTCATCACACATCATATCACACTCTATGGAAGTAAAAACGCAAAACTTGAAATTTCGCTCTAGGAATGATATATTGTGTTGCTATGCAACTGCCATGGCTCATGAAATGAGATTAAAAGAAAATGATCATAGCAGTCCAGAGGACAAAGCTCTGCCCTCTGACAGCTTCAATTCCAAATAAAAACACAACAACATACCTGTGGAGGACACAAGTCAGCAACAAACTGATGTGATCGGGTCCTGATGGTGCAGCATAAAGACGCTGTTAACAGCAGTGATGTCTGTGTTTATCCCTTAGTCTGGAAAATAGCAAAACGGTTTTTCTGTTGTTTTCAAAGTAACTTACATGATTGCTGCATAATAAAACACTCATCATCACATATAGCAATGGAGATGGACTGGACTAGAGATGTTGATGAAGTAATGATAGTGTGAAGCTTAAGAGGAATCAACACTGAGAACACCCAAGAGACATTTCATTTATGTCTAGCATTCAGGACACTTCATATGAATCAACCTTACAGTGTTCAGATTATTAATAAAATCAGCAGGGGATAGAGCAAAGAGAAGAGATGAGTGAGCAAAACCCCAAAACTAATCGCGAATTTAAGTCTAGTTTATGTGTCACGCATCAGTGCTTGTCTAGATTACTTTTAGTGCCAGAATTGTGAGATAAATAAATACGAATTAGCCAAAGTGTTGCCATGGTATAATACACCGTCCAAATACGAAGTGCACGGTCTCAGTAGAGCAATTGGATTCTTTCAAATGACTTAACAGCTTTCCCCTATAAGCATTGATTGCTGTACACAACAACAACTATCATGATGCTTATTCATGCCTTCTGCAGGAGGCTGAGCAAATTTAAGATGCCTTGGATATGGGCAGTGCAAAGGCGAGGGCTTGATTTGCAACCCTCATTAATAGTCGAAAGCAGCGGCACCATCTAATTATGAAGCTCATCCATCAGCTATAACAAGGGCTGTCACAAACATTGAGTTGGGCACAATGGCCGGCACACTCTGCTTTATATGCTAAGCTAGATGCCAAAAAGAATTTGCAAGTTCCCAATCTCGGCACTAATGGCTCTCCATAATTTAATAAATGATGTATTGCGCTGAGTTAGGCACCTTTGGAGGACTGAAGGAACGAGCGAGAGATACAAACAAAAGTCCCAGCCTGTAATTTAGTTGAGGAGCTCCTGACCTGTGAGGGGGACGCGTGGGCACCATCACCTTACCACATCTGCATGAGCACAACTGGTGGTAATGTGTTTTTTTTTTTTTTTCTGTGGCTGTCATTTGAATGCAAAGGCCAACTTTGTCTCCTGCTGATTAACATCTCTTAATTATAATGAACAAACCAATGGGCCATGCATATTGGAAGTAGGAGAGGAGAAGAGGGATGAGACTTGATGCTATCCGATGGTGCACTTTGAACCACAACACACACAACTGTTATACAACTGTATCTATAATCAGTGTTGGATTACATGTAACGACGTTATGTAATTTAATTACAAAACAAGAGTAACTGTAATTCGTTACAGTTACAATGAGAGAATATGTAATTCAGTTACAGTTACTTCCGAAAATATTAACTCATCGACTGGCAGCCATTTTCAGAACAGAGAGTCGCTCACTGCCAGAGTTTTTTGAGAATTTTGACTGATTTTTCAAGAGCCACAGAATAGTTTGTGCTGTGACTATGTAAACACCGAACACACCAAAAGAAAGAGTAGACTCTCTTCTATCATCAGGAAAAAAATTTTGTTTCTACCTTATTCCGTTCTTCTTCGACGTGCGTCTCACCGGCGCCATTTCTCTCATAGCGAACCATTGCGTTTGTTTTTATTTGCTTACAAACTATGCTAATCTCCCATCAAAAGTGGCACTGCCCCCTAGAGGGTAAATTTGTTACTACATACTCTGTCTAGAAGCCCATATTTACGGAAAAACTTTCGCCGATCGTCCCCCAAGCCACTCGCATTGAAAAAAATAAAAGACGTCTATAGACGTCTTTGGCAGTCAGCGGTTGGATTTGAAAAGACGTCTATAGACGTCTTTGGCAGCGAATGAGTTAAGAATTACAAAATATTAAGAATTACAAATTTAGCTACATTTTTTTTTTTTTTAAATAAAGAAAAACCATTGCAAAATATGCAACTCACTGATAGACGAAGCGTATTGGTTTACTAATATTTGACTGTTTGGTGTTGATGCATGACAAACGTTTATCGATGTCTATGACCTAGCCTAGCCTAGCCTACCCAACTGTAGGTGACCAGACGTCCTCTTTTTCCCGGACATGTCCTACATTTCAGACTAGGGTTGTCAAAAGTATCGATACTTAAACAAGTATAGATACTAAAATGTTGTATCCGGATACGACTGAGCTGCCGTCGGTTTATTTATGTATTTATTTACGTTGTTTATGATCATTAACAAGACGTTAGCCTTGAAATGCTAGCTGCGGCCAATAGCTAATAATAACATGCTAAAATTAATCATGGGTTAATGCTCATTGAAACTTTAAAGTAATCAAAAAGTAATTAGTTACATTACTTTTTAAAAGTAATCGAAAAAGTTACACTACAATTACATTTTAAACAAGGTAACTTGTAACTGTAACGGATTACATTTTTAAAGTAACCTACCCAACACTGTCTATAATGAGCATTGTGAACAAATACTCTGATGCAATTTTCTCCGAAGATGAAAGAGATTATTGGGTAAAATAATGATTTGACTCATTTCGAGCGCATCACTGAGCAGTGTATTGACCATCACCGGAAACAGCTTCTCTTCAACACTATTTTTAGCCATGTGTGTATGTTTTGTTATTAACAAAAGTCAAGATTTGAATTCGTTAGCGTGAGCGGTGTTCTCTTGGGTGGTGAAACAATCTGCACCACCAACATGTGTGCAGTGGAATTCTGTTACGGAGCTGCAATTTTTCCCTCTAATGAAGCCATTACTTTGCCTGGATCACATTTGGTAGTGTGAGGTTAATGACTTCATTAGGCAACAAACCGCCACCCAGGGCCCGGGAAACGCACTTTGCCTTGCCGTCTCAGCTATATTTCATCGTTTGCCATCTATGAATGCATTACATTTCGACAGAAACAGATTAGCCCAAGCTAACAGCCTGGTATGCTTTTATTGCAGAATGAGAATTAGAGGAACAATTGATAGCACAATAACAATTGGGTCTTTGACAATTGGTATGATGATTTAGCAGGGCGGGGTCTTGCATCAATCTAACAGCAGAAAAGCACCAACAAAGAATCCATACTTCAGGTCTGGTGTGTCCCTTCAAGTCTGTTTTTTTTGTAAAACATATGTGAGAATAGAATAGGAGTGTAACATCTGAAAACCAATGTCTTCAAAGTATAAATGATTTGATTGAAACAAGTTTTTTGTGTATATTACCCTAGAACAGTGTTTTTCAACCTTTTTTGAGCCAAGGTACATTTTTTCAAAGAAAAAATCCTGAGGCACACCACCAACCAAAAATGTCAAACAAATCTGTAGTATATCTATAGTAACTCTATAGTTATTCTTATTTTATTCTTATCGTATCTTAAGTGTCTTGAATAGGAATCAAATAAACACAAAAATGTATTTTTATCATATTCTATATTTCTTCTTTCAAATTGCTCTTAACATGTCCACTTCAATATACAAAATTAAATACAAAATCTAGTCATAAGGAATTATGACATGATTACTCCACCAGTCACTAGAACAGCACACACACTCAGAAATGGAATATTATTTGCAGATAATTAATTCCTTATCAAAAAGTCTTTTTAGACCAATGAGGTGAAATAGGATGATTTTCTACACCTGACCATCACTAACGGACACTAGTGTACCGAGGACCAGGGGTTGAAAACACTGCTCTAGAAATAAGGCATAGAAAATAAAAAACCCTTAAATAAATAAAATGGAACTGGGATGGGGATTAACTGCGAAATGTTATCATGATTCTCATATGTGGATATTTATACAGTATAAATGGTCCTTAAAACTGCCAAAAATGTTTAAGTACACAATCCAGAAATACACACATACTGACTGTAACATAGAACATGACTATTCTTACAGTAAAACCTTAAATAGTCATGTAAAATTAATCAAGTGGTTTGTGTCCATTAAAAAAGACCAATGCCAAAGTAGATAGACCCAGATTTACCTCGAAAGAGAGTACATTTGCAGACCGAGCAAGAGATTATTTTTTTATACTTTGTTTATAGCCTTGTCTGCTTTGTTTTCAGAATCATTATTATTTTGTACTTTGCCTAGCGCTTCCACTCTATGCTAGTGCGCCTTTATTTCAGTTAAAGTTTTTGCTTCAAGATCTCTGCAACTGACTCTCTGACAGATAGGTGATTTTCTTACAAATGTACTGAGACTTCTTCCAAACTCCTCATCATGTTTGAGTGTGAGATCATTCAAAAGTTCACGATACAAGCCGTGTGTTTATTTTTTTTGTATTTTTTAAGAATGGCTGCAGTATGTGAAGTGTCCCAAGTTCTACTACTGATTCTTTTGAATAATTTAAGGAAAATGATTTCCATTTTGGTGCAGGCAGTGAGTAAAATAAATCTTACCTAGGTTTAACTATAATTGTTCTCTAATCACACAAAAAAGATGACAAAAGCATTTCAGAGAATTTCAAAGTATTTGAAAGCTCTGCAAACAACTATAGAATGATTTTTGATCTGTGTATAAATGTTTTTTCGAATATCTATTTCACAGAAATGACCTTATGTTCCGAACGTTCCCATAAGAGTCAGGTTTACCTTTAAGACTTGTTGATGATTATTATTAACATACAAAACCCAAGTCCAATTTCAACACCATTTCACAAGAAAAGTAAACACATTCCACCTTGAGAAAAGACAAGTTGCAAATTCAAAATGAGCCCAATTAGGTACACACTAATTCAGTCCATTACAGATTTTTTATCTAATCAATTCCAGTTGATGAGAGTTGTATTCACCTTATGAAAAGTCTTAAAAAGTCACTAAGTGAACCAAAAAACTGCATTTAAACTTCACTTTGGGTTGAAAAGGACCTCCAACAGAATCAAATAATCTATACTCCCAGTAAAAAAAAGGGACCCGATTAACATGTCACCTTTAATGTCAATGGGCATGCATCCTCTTTTGGGCATGCTGTTTGGAAATAAACTGAAAAAATATTGACTACATAGAGAGTGGGTATTTTTTATGTCTACTGAAAACAGTACGTAACATCAGAATTTTACTCTAAATAAATATGAATACAATATGAATATCATGCTGTGAGGTTCCATGATTTTGAAATACAGGAGATGTCAATGACATATTGTGTTTTTTTGGAAAGGGGAATATATATGAAAGCATATGCACAGCTTAACCCAAATAAACATTCCATTAAAATTAGATTTTACTTTCTTAATAAGGCAGATGAATAGTCCAAAATGGACCCTTGTAATATATAGTAACTGAGAAATAATAACAACTATGGACAATGGAAATGTAAATAGCTCCTAATACTACATATTCACAGAGTCCATTAAACTTTATTTAAACTAAGTACCTGAGTCATAAATGTGCTGTCTGTCATTCCAGTTGCAGAGTTAACATGTAATTTGTTTTTCTGTGAGCTTCTGCTACCAGAAAAGGAATAAGCTGAATACAGGTCAGGTCATTTAATTATCGTAAATTATATTATTATAGTAAATGTTGTCTGGTGCTAAAAACAGATGACCACTCTTAGCTAACTTAGAGAGTATATGCAATGCCTAATTTCTCCCTCAATGCTAGACTCATTTCATTGCAGAAACTGTAACTGTCACTGTCAATCAGTGTTGGGTAAGTTACTTTAAAAATGTAATCCGTTACAGTTACAAGTTACCTTGTTTAAAATGTAATTGTAGTGTAACTTTTTCGATTACTTTTAAAAAGTAATGTAACTAATTACTTTTGATGACTTTTAGATTACTTTAAGGTTTTAATGAGTATTAACCCATGATTAATTTTAGCATGTTATTATTAGCTATTGGCCGCAGCTAGCAGTTCAAGGCTAACGTCTTGTTAACGATCATAAACAACGTAAATAAATACATAAATAAATCGGAGACAAGTCAGTCTTATCCGGATACAACATTTAGTATCTATACTTTTTTAAGTATCGATACTTTTGACAACCCTAGTCTGAAATGTAGGACATGTCCGGGAAAAAGAGGAGTTGGGTAGGCTAGGTAGGCTAGGCTAGGCTAGGCTAGGCTAGGTCATAGACATCGATAAACGTTTGTCATGCATCAACACCAAACAGTCAAATATTAGTAAATCAATACGCTTCGTCTATCAGTGAGTTGCATATTTTGCAAAGGTTTTTCTTTATATTTTTTAAAAAATGTAACTAAATTTGTAATTCTTAATATTTTCGGAAGTAACTGTAACTGAATTACATATTTTCTCATTGTAACTGTAACGAATTACAGTTACTCTTGTTTTGTAATTAAATTACGTAACGTCGTTACATGTAATCCGTTACTCCCCAACACTGATGATAACTATGGAACATTATTCTAACACTATGTGTTTCATGGAAAAACCTAACAACCAACAATGCAGAAGAGAACCGGTTACATGAGCCCACCTGGGTTGGTCCAATAGCCTACTAGCAGGGGTGCTGCGGGTATAAAAGGACGCCTTTTCACCTGCCCTTCCATGCATTCTGACATGGTTTGTTGCTTTTTTTTGTGTCATTTTGTGCATACGAATACAGTGTGTAACTTCTCCAACTGTTTAATCTGTCTTAACTCATTCGCTGCCAAAGACGTCTATAGACGTCTTTTATTTTTTTCAATGCGAGTGGCTTGGGGGACGATCGGCGAAAGTTTTTCCGTAAATATGGGCTTCTAGACAGAGTATGTAGTAACAAATTGACCCTCTAGGGGGCAGTGCCACTTTTGATGGGAGATTAGCATAGATTGTAAGCAAATAAAAACAAACGCAATGGTTCGCTATGAGAGAAATGGCGCCGGTGAGACGCACGTCGAAGAAGAACGGAATAAGGTAGAAACAAAATCTTTTTTCCTGATGATAGAAGAGAGTCTACTCTTTCTTTTGGTGTGTTCGGTGTTTACATAGTCATAGCACAAACTATTCTGTGGCTCCTGAAAAATCAGTCAAAATTCTCAAAAAACTCTGGCAGTGAGCGACTCTCTGTTCTGAAAATGGCTGCCAGTCAATGAGTTAATTGTGAATTCATAAATGAGTTTTGTAGAATTTCCTGCTTCTGCTTGAGTCTGGTAGTAAATTCGCCTCCCCAAGAGATCACACTACCACAGAAAAGGACTGGTATATCTTCACTGTCAAGATTCCTGTACCTGAACTACCTGTTTGCACACCAGAAATTACTGGCAACTTGATCCTCCTGTTGTTGCTGCCCTCCTGTTTGGATGGAGTAATTCTAAAAGCTGTTCCTTCCTCTGTACTTAACCATTAGCTTAAATTACAGTGTACTGAATCCCATTTCTTCTCAGACAGTGAAGCTGCTGCTGCTTGAAGACCCTGCTGTTTTGTTTCTCTATGTTTTGCAACATTGTTTAAAATCTAGTTTCTTTTTGGTTTTTATTTCTTTTTCTTCGGTCTTGTCTAAGCCTTTATGGGGTTTAGGCATCCGCCTGGTTGGTGGCCTAAAAGTTTCAGGCCTTTTTAAATGGAACCATGATTATAATGGGTATTTGTTTGAGTTTAAAACCCATATTTGTGTTGGTATCTTCAAATTTTCTTTAGAAAATCTTCAATTTTCCCCATTGTGTGTGGAGCTGAAGAAGCCTCTGAACACCCTATTGTTCATGTAAGGGTTTTTAAGGATAGATTGTGCAACAGTTTATGCAACATTTCTTGCATGGTTGGTAAATGAATGCAGAGTAGTCATGTCAGAGCTGACTTAAAAGTTTTAAAAATAATCCACCCAAAACTAATCATTTGCTTCTTTGACCGAATGTGCGTCCTCTGTTGGTGACATAATCTGCAACAGCACAAATAATGGTCAATAATAACCACATGCATGAACAAAAGGGTGTTCAGAGGCTTCTTCAGCTCCAGCGACAACGGGGAAAATTCAAGATTTTCTAAAGAAATATTAGCTTGACATTCAATAGCATGCATAGGATCCAGAATATAAATATTTCATCTAGTAAAACAGACCAAACGCCTTGTTGGCTAAAAGCTACCTTTGGGGGAATATTCTTCAGCGCCATACACTGCAGTTGAGCATCAGATTTTCAATTTTTTACTTTTGTTAGCTTTGTGTTCACTTTTCTTATTACATTATCTGAAGACAGTCATAGTAGATCCTTCAGACGTCTATCGACACCCTGTTGTTGGTTAATGGTATAATACTTTTCCGTCCTCGTTACATAGAATAGATTTGTGTGTCAGCGTA
>JABUIW010037863.1:0-15210 GCA_013363375.1 Menidia beryllina | reverse complement strand
AATTATATTTTTAGAGAGGCAAACTAATTAACTCACTGGAGACGGAGCTGGTGGTGGGACCATAAACACAAAAGAAGCATAGCGACTGCCTAAAACTGTGAAAAAGAACGCAGACTTATCAAATTTCTTTATAATAATTCGAAGGTAACCGGTATCAGTGTCTCTGGTCTGCTCTCTGCTTTGTTTATTAATCCAATTTTCATACACTGTTCCCTTAATCTGGCATGTCCTCTGAGAACACTATGACTCATCTGAATAATAGAAATGCACACGATGTCTTCATGTTTTTCTTAAAGGGGGCGCCAAACTTGGTGAAATGACCTGAAATGACCCCGAAGGCTTTTTCCTGAGGCGAAGCTGTAATGGAAGAGAAAAGAGCTTCAAAGCTCCTCTTTTATCATCGTAATGGGGAAAGCACAACGTGCGTTTTTATGGAGCATTATTCAAACATCTCCGAGTTCACTACAGCAGAGGATCCGTTTGGTTCACCCGAATATTTCCTGCTGTCATTTCTCCTCATCCTCTAGAGCAGTGATTCTCAAATGGGGGTACGCGTACCCCTGGGGGTACGTGGAGGTACTGCAGCTTTTCAAAATATATTTTAAAAATCAGTAGGCGCCTCATAATAAGTATTGGGAGAAATTATTCTGTAAAAAGTTTGATAGAATATAAATGTGTGTTCATGCACTGCATTTTATATTCAGTATTTAGTTTCAATATCCTTTAAAATAAAACGGACCCCCCCACCAAGTTAGTTTGACCCACGGACCCAGCACACTTCGTTACCATGGTTACGCTGTAACTATGGAGAAATCAAATGTTCAATGCAAAGTGATTAAAGTGCAATCTTCTTTTTTTTATCCTAAAAGATGTAACCTTTATTTTTTTGTAAGCAAATCTTTATTCAAGTTAATTTATTTTGTAAACAAAATATAATTTATTTATAATTAACTTATAGATTTATTTCTGTGAACACATTTTAATTATTTATGTAAATATTCAATTTTGTACCATTACAAAGACCGATATAAGTTAGCAGCGTTAGCAGCATATTTCAGTTTTGAAGGTTTTATGACTTCCTGGTGGTCAGCGTCTTCTGTTTTTCTTTTTTTGTTCTACGTGCAGTGGTTGGAGTATGGATCAGTTGTTTGGCTTTAATAAATAAGACAGTGATTTTAGAGCACTGTACCTCTTTTTTCTTCCAAAAATGTTTTGCCTGTGTCAGGGGGTACTTGACTAAAAATATATTTTTAAGGGGGTACATCACTGAAAAAAGTTTGAGAACCACTGATCTAGACAACACATGAGGTCAAATTAAGCATCGATTAGAGCAAAGCCTGACGAGGTTAAAAACCAGGTCCATTAGCATGTTTAGTCGCTTTTTATCTGTGAAATGCTTTATGGCAACACTTTGGCCAATTATGTTGATTGGTTGGTATTTTTCAGCCGTTTTTGAAAGCATGTTGGAAAAATCTTGCATGTTGGAGTATTTCTCTTCCTTTTTGAAAGTGTTTTATTTTGCGGGGTCTGCTTGTTTAGTATATGATCATTTTCTGTACATTTTAGGACAGAAAGTCCATCACATGCTGACTCAGCAATATCAGTTGTATGTTAGTTTCTGACAGGGTTTCAAAGGCTGACGAGAACAGTTTAAAAAGTCCAGGTTGAACTTCCTGAAAAATCCCAAAGTGTGCTTTTAAAACGATGACAGTCAGCCATGTGTATTGTGAGAATTAACAATAATCTATACTTTCTAACCCCGGCTGTGCCAACTTTCTCATTGAGCTGTTTTTAACTCTGAATCCTGAACATCTGCCGCGGTAGAGAGTGTTAGCCCGATTCTTTAGCTGGAAGCCTGAGAATAAACCAGAGTGGATCAAAAGTATAAAAATGACATTTATTGGTCACAAGCAGAGTAAAGCAGCTGGGCTCTCACAGACAAAGCTCCCGGAGGATCTCAGTCTGGAAGAGCCTGGATTTCTGGGGGTGATGGACAGTTTTCCTCTGGGCCTCCAACAGGAGGACGAGTGTGATTGGCCAGTTAGCTCTGACAGGAACAGGCCAGGTCCTAATTCATGCAGGTTTAGGTGGAATGTGATCAGAAAGTGTGTGTGTGGAGCTTGAAGGATAATCTGTGGGCTCAGCCAGAGAGTTTAACTCCAGAGTTTAGCTCTAAAAGGAATAAGATCAACAGTCATTTTCATGGATTATGTGCTAGCATATGATGCTAACGGGGGAACTGGAGCCCGGTTCTAACAAGTTGTGCAGAAAAGTGTTAGCCAGGTTCTTTAGCTGGAAGCCTGAGAACAAACCAGAGCAGATCCAGAGGACAAATATAACCTTTATTTTCTGGGCTGGTTCTGAAAGACTGGACCCAACCGAGTGTTATTAGCCAGTTAGCTCTGACAGGAACAGGCCAGGTCCTAATTCATGCAGGTTTAGGTGGAATGTGATCAGAAAGTGTGGATGTTGAAATTGAAGACGAGTATCTACTGTAACAGAGAGAGGATAGATAGATAGATAGATAGATAGATAGATAGATAGATAGATAGATAGATAGATAGATAGATACTGTAACAGAGAGAGGAGGAGGAGGCACAGCCAGAGAGTTTAACCCAAAAGTAGAATTATAACGGGAATAATCAACATCTAAACAGGAATAAGACAATCAGTCATTTACATGGATTCAGTTGTAACATACTATGCTAAAGTAGGTAATTACAGCCCAGTTCTAACAGTTTGTTAAAGGTTCTGATTGGACACGTTAGGTTGTGTCCATGAGCTGAAACTCAAATTCCATCAAGGATAAATGTTTCTTCTGAAATCCAATAAAAACTCTTCTCCACAGAAGAGTCACAGAAGTCATTTACATGGCTTAAGTTCTAACATACTATGCTAAAGTGAGTAATTATTGCCCAATTCTAACAGAGGGGAAAAAAGCTCTTAAGAGAAGACAATAGAAGTTTATTTCTGCTAGTCTCTCCTCTAAATAGATTGTGAAACACTTAAATGAGAATATAGAGAAATAGTTGAGAGCAATGTGACCACAACGGGTGCAAGACAGGAAATTATTTCTGTTTACGTAGAGGAATCGTGGCAATCTGCTCCATCAGCAATCAGTGTGGGGAGATTGCCCAGGAATGGAAATTCTGATGGCGGCTTCTGTAATGTATGTAAATACCTTAATGAAATTACCCTGATAATAATAATCAGTGTGAGGATGCAGCCCGTAGCGTCGCTCTCTCTCAGATGTTTAGCGTTTGCCTGCTGCTAGCACAGCTGTCCTCCGCGCACCGGCAAATTGACGCTAACGCAATTAGCTCCGTAGCCTTCATCTCAACTCCACTCCAAATTTACCCGGAAAGTGAGAGGAGGTGTGCGAGTGTCTGCGCGGGTAAAAAATGGCCGGGCGTCCGGATCTAATTAGGGGGAAAAGGCATTAGCGGGAAATGGGTTCGAAACGGAGTCAAAGCGGCCATATTTCAGCAGCCAGACATACGTTCGCACAGACATGAATATTGCAACGGCGAGAACATGTCCTTGCATACGTAATCGAAGTTTGTCTGGAGTGTGGGAGCTGTGTAAATACCAGCAGGTGGATATATAGTGACACCCGGTCTCTAACGCCGCCTAACCAAACATTACGGAGCATTTGAAAGTGAGCGTGCATTTCTGGCTCATTAGTCTCTTCGGGGATGTGAAGGATGAGTTTAGCCCCGGAGGGTAAATCACGCGGACACCTGTGTAGGAGCTGTGGCTTAACAGTCGAAGGCAAACATGAACTTGAACCTGTCAAAAGGCTGTTGTGGGCTCTTGACACTGATTTGAATGCGGAGTGAAGGATGTGGGCGCACGTGTGTGTGTGTGTAAAGATTGTATGTTTCTATGGCCCTGACAATTCACCTAGACATGAAATAACTGTGTGAAAGCTTACAGTCCTCATAGGTTATATAAACCAGATAATGTCCTTATATGTTGCATAAAAATGACATGTGACCAAATTTTGTTGCTCTAACTAAAAAAGGAACGTCCCCATTTGTCCTATTTCAGTGATATGTCCTTATATATAAGGAAAACACGTATGTGTGTGTGTGTAAAGATTGTGTGTTTCTCTGGGCCTGACAATTCACCTAGACATGAAATAACTGTGGAAAAGGTTACAGTCCTCATAGGTTATATAAACCAGATAATGTCCTTATATGTTGCATAAAAATTAGATGTGACCAAAATGTTTCTCTAGCTAAAAAAGGCACGTCCCCATTTGTCCTATTTCAGTGATATGTCCTTATATATAATGAAAACACGTATGTGTGTGTGTGTGTGTGTGTGTGTGTGTGTGTGTGTGTGTGTATTTTACGCCTGATTTACTCCATTTTTTTAGGTTTGTGTTTCAAGTGGGTTTGAAGCCTTTATTCAGAAGTTCAGAAGCCTTTTTTTATGACAATGTTGCTGCTTAATTGCAGAGTTTTTGCTTATAACTTATATAAACCAGATAATGTCCCAAAAATCAGATGTGATCAAAAGTTTGCTCTAGCTAAAATCTCAACAGATGGATGTTTTCCTGAATGCATGGATAGGAAACTCTGGCATTCTCAGACCTGTAGAACCTTTGGAAAGACACGTCCCCATTTGTCCTAATACGTCCTTATACAGTATATGATAAAAACACGTATGTGTGTGTGTGTGTGTGTGTATGTGTGTGTGTGTGTGTTCCAGTGCTTGAACAGATTGAATCATTTGTATTTCACTTCTAAAGCACGAGCCAAAGGTCAGACATGCGACTCTGCACACAGACGGATCTTGAGAGCAGAAACTTACCAGCGAGTTTGATGCTGCATCCATTACAAACCCGGAGGACATTTTAGGATAATGTGGTCGGGACAAAGGAAAACGGAGGGGGGGCTGTTTGCCAAACGGGGTATTCCAGTCAATGGCACCACATTCAGACAACGCCTCATCCTACAATGTGGAGATAACTCGATTAAATGGAGTATTATTGGCCGGGAAAGCTCGCCCAGCAAGCGACTCATGAATTAAAAAGCTTAATTCATCTCCTTCTACATGCAGAATCTCATTTATTGGAAGCGATCTCAGTGGTGGAAATCACGGGCAACAAATTGTAAAAACCAAAGCCACTCACAATATTTGATTTAGCTCCTCTCATGCCAGAAAGAAGTCCTTCTTTTAACCCTTTAAAGCCTGATCCAAGAATAAAACAAAACAGAAAATTACTTTTTTTTGTTTTAAGTCGTTATTTGGCCTTTTAACAAAATATGTCAAAAGAAAAAACACAAATACTTTTATAATATTAATAATTTATTACTATGCGATAATTAAAGATTATGTTTTGTGTAGTATTCTGCCCCCTGTTATCAGGTGTATCTGATTGTGTTCAATAGGATTTAGAGCAAAGTTTTTAACATTAAATTATGCAAAAGGTGTCAGACGCAGAACATTTCAGAAACCGTATCAAATATGGTACATTTGGCATTACAGGGCTAAATACTTGCTCAAACAGTGGGCCACTGTGTTTTCGTCATTTTCATCTTTTCGTCACCCCTCGCCACGTAAGGTTTGATTTTTTTCACAGCCATGCCATAGTCTTGTTTTGATACTTTTCCACAGTTTTGTTCATCTTTATTTGATGCTTTGCCATAGCCTTGTTTACTTTATTTGATACTTTGTTCACAGTTTGTTAATCTTGATTTGATACTTTGCCATAGCCTTGTTTACTTTATTTGATACTTTGTTCAAAGTTTTGTTAATCTTTATTTGATGCTTTTCCATAGCCTTGTTTACTTTATTTGATACTTTGTTCGCAGTTTTGTCACAGCCTTGTTTTTGAACCGTGTCTTTCATCCACTCCTCTTGAGTGTGTTTTTTGTTAAAATAAAACCCTTGGAACCATCACTCTCCACCTGAGTCCTCCCCTAAGATCACCACCTCCTGACACCGGTCTCTTATTGTGAACTAATTAAAAAAGTGGTGCGGGACAGAGGGAGGGTTTGACAGAACGCCATCCGTTTTAATCAGACAGCCGTTTTAATCATGAAGACATCACCTCCACAGATGCCCCACTTTCCCAGAGAGGAGGAAGAGTGGAGGTGACAGGCGCCATTTGTTTTGCTTAAACCAAATTAAAAAACAGATTTTTAAAGAAATTTTTGGCAGTTAAATGTGGTAACGATGGGGGTGGTTTCACCCGTTGAGCAAGTGTTCAGAAGAAGGACTTCTTTCTGGCATGAGAGGAGCAAAATCAAATATTTCGAGTGGCCTTGCCTGTGATTTCCACCACTGAGATCGCTTCCAATAAATGAGATTCTGTATGTAGAAGGAGATGAATTTCTGTTTTGTTTCATTCTTGGACCGGGCTTTAAAGGGTTAAGCTAACGTGTTTGCCTCTTTTTAATTCCACTCAGACCTCGGCCTCGTTACATTTGACTCGTTTTAGATTGGATGCCGAATTCTAAATGTCAGCATCAAGATGCATCCTATAAAGCAGAAATCTCCACGCCTCTGTTACTCAGTAGATTAGGCCCTGAAAATGTGTTATTCTCATTCATTTTCGGTGATTAAAAGTCCCGTTGTTTTTGCTTATTGGCCAATCCCCGTCTCCTTTAATGTGGATCGAATGTGGGCAGTGTTTTTGTTCCTGACCTCAGTGTCCAGAACAAAGCAGATTCAGGCTGAATTAGTCTGCGGTTTCAGAAAAGTGAGAATAAATTAAAGAATGGGACACTGAACAGACCAGTTCATCCCAAACTCTGAGTGTAACCGTGCTGAACTTGAAGTGGCCCTGTTCTCGTTTCTTCCTCTGTACCGTCGTATTCTACCTCTGCGTTGTGTTTGTTTACTGATGGCCACGAGACAGACTGTGTTGATCGACGCCTTTAATCTGCGTGGAACAGAATATGGACTGGTCACATATGGGCTCTTCAAACTGGCAACCGCACCTCTGCGAGGAATAGCATTAGCGATTAGCATCAAGCTAATTATTCATTCGCATTAAGCTAGCTGTTAAATTCCAAACATATTGATTTAGCACGGTGTTATAACAATAGGAAATGTACGTAATACTTCATTTGTCATCCATACATCCAGCTTAGGCTCATATAATTGACAATTGCTTATAAAAACACCGTACTTAATGATTGTGCTAACAGCGAAGAACTCACCTCGCGCCCGTCTCGCACATAATGGCGACGAGGTAGCTGTGCACACTGTACTCATCGTGACCGACCACCAAGGGAGGGCGCCGTTTCCCCATAAACAGAGCCAGAAATGAAAAATAATGACAAGCGGAATCATAACAAATTAAACCCGTTACATGAGCATAAACTCCTGTGGAGGAAGTCATCGGTTCAGCCTGAGTGTCTGTTGGATTTTAGACGGTAAAAAAAACAGCCCCCGTTCTGACTCCCGACTAATAACTCCACCTGACTAATAGCTCAACGCGCCACACTGAGACACTAATCTGACTTGTAATCCACTTAGAACATACGGAGGATTATGAAACAAAAACGAAAATAGTTGCAGCTGAAATGATATGATAAAAGAAATTAACATTTTCCTTTCAAAACAGGTTAGTTTAGTTTTATTAGCATCCACATTTGCTGCCAAATAAACGGCCACTAGTCTTCCTGGGGTCCTCACATGAAGAAATGACATTACATTATGAACAAACCATTTAAAAAAATCGCATTAGGAAATAATAGGAACATGAAAAAGAGTAGAAATATACAACATACATACACAGGTCAGTTCATCATATCATTTGCAGTAGTTCTGAAGACAGAATATTTTTTAAGCTTGTTCTGTTCTGAACTCTTCATGTGGTTATTGGTTCCAGTGACATATGTATATATATATAATTTATATACTATATATATAATATATGTATATAATATATATACTATATATAATGCACTGTGGATTTTAGATAGTTTGTTCTGGGTCGAGGGAGTTTAATGTCTCCTAGTGCCCGACTTTTTTCAACAAGGACTAAATGTTCAGCAAAAAATGAGGGCTGTTTTTGAAAGAAAACATTCCATATAAATAGGAGAAGTCTTAATTTACGTTTATAGTTAACTGTTAACCATGAAAGCCGTGTATGCATTGAAGCCACATTTGTTCTTTGAAGCTGCATGAAGTCTCCATTTTACCAACTAACTTGTATGAGTCAAAAATTGAGCATCTATTTTCAGTCTGGCTTCGACATTTCTGCGGTCATGTTTGCACTTTTTAGAGTTTCTACAGTCCGAGCGGCGTCAGAACCTCTTTAAAAGTTGATGCTCTGCTCCTAGATGAGTTTTAGCAATTTACATGTGCAAATCCAGTGCTGAGCAGCCAAAAAAAGTCTGTAAGCAATCACCGACACGCACCTGCTGAGTCGACTTTATGTGTAACCGGCCTTTGCTGAGTGGAGAGTTTATCTACTCCGTCCATCAGTTCCATCCTCTGGGCTCTGAGCTACCTGAGTGGCTTTGGATTTACTTTTATTGTTCGTAATTCAACTTGTGTCTCTACCGTTTGCTGTTTGGCCTCCTCTTTGGTCCTCTGTTAAAGCTAAGCTAGCTATGCCTCTGTGAGGACTTAACCCTGTAATGCCAAATGTATCATATATGATACATAAGGTTTCTGAAATGTTTTGCGTCTGACACCTTTTGCATAATTTAATGGTAAAAACTTTGCTCAAAATCCTATTGTACACAATCAGATACACCTGATAACAGGGGGCAGAAGACTACACAAAAATAATCTGGACTTATCGCATAGTAATAAATTATTAATAATAAAAATGTATTTCTGTTTTTTCTTTTTACATATATTGTTAAAAGGCCAAATAAAGAATTCAAACAAAAAAAAGAAGTAATTTTCTGTTTTTTTTTCTTCTTGGATCAGGCTTTAAAGAGTTAATGACAGAGAAGTGGTCACATGACTAGCACTATGTTTGTTAGGTAGTTTAGAGAAACATGGCGTCTGAATGATATCAAAGATGATGATATCAAAGATGTTAAATATGCATGTTTGTGGTGGCTGACCTCCTAAAAATCAGCTAAAGAATCCGTCCCACGTTTGTCTTTTCGGCTCTGAGGTCTCATTATTTCTCACTGATGAAAACATTAGGATGATCATGTTAGAATATATAAAAACGTGAAGGACATAAGTGGATGTGATTTACATATCTGTATTTAGAAGATAGAAAACCTTCAGATAATTTGGATTTCTTCTATCTCCTTCTGATTTAACTGGAGGATTTTAACCCTGTAATGCCAAATGTGTCATATTTGATACGGTTTCTGAAATGTTTTGCGTCTGACACCTTTTGCATAATTTAATGGTAAAAACTTTGTTCAAAATCCTATTGTACACAATCAGATACACCTGATAACAGGGGGCAGAAGACTACACAAAACATAATCTGGATTTATCGCATAGTAATAAATTATTAATATCAAAAATGTATTTCAGTTTTTTTATTTTTACATATATTATTAAAAGGCAAAATAAAGACTTAAAACAAAAAATAATTAATTTTCTGTTTTGTTTTATTCTTGGATCAGGCTTTAAAGGGTTAAGTTCTGCTCATTGATCCACACACTATGGGAACTCTTGTTATTATTAAATAATTAATATTATTATATTAATAATATTAGTATATTAATAATATTATTATTATTAATATAAAAAATATAAAAAATGTATTTCTGTTTTTTCTTTTTACATATATTGTTAAAAGGCCAAATAAAGAATTCAAACAAAAAAAAGAAGTAATTTTCTGTTTTGTCTTATTCTTGGATCAGGCTTTAGACGGTTAAATGAAGGACTGTGTCGTAGAGTAAAACGAGTTTTAAATTTCCTCCGTAAAATGGGGGATGGGATGTGAATAATCCGTCTGAATGCTTTGAACCCTCGCTAACAAACAGCAGCATTTAGCCACTTGTTCCACTTCTGTGGTGAGATCTGGCTGAGGGGGATTTCTTTTTTCCGTTTGTTTGGGGTGATGCAGCTTTAAACACAGCGTGTCTAATCTGTCTCCGCGGCGACACATTTGGCTGTGAGGAACCCGTGTTTTGACATTATTTTTAGATAATACGACCGCAGCAGGAGGCCTGTCACTTCTGTGTTACGGCTCTTCATCTGTAAGGATGAAGCAGTTGTCACGTTTGAGGGAATGTCTGGTGTGTTGTCATGTCTTGATCACCTATTGTGTTCCCCTGGGGTTCCCCTCCCTCGTGTGTTTAAATAGTCCTCGTTTCCCCTTGTCTTGTGCCAGTTCGTTTTCGTCATTTCGTTCCTTGTTGCTGCTTTACTCTGCTTGGGACCAATAAAAGTCATGTTTGTACTCTTGATCTGCTCTGGTTTATTCTAAGGCTTCCAGATAAAGTACCAAATCTAACAAAACAGACTGCTGTAGTTTCCAAACATTTGGGGGTCAGTTGGCTATAATTAGCTTAACCAGTAGACTTCTCAGCACGCTAAACCTCTAAATTCTGAAAATTGTGGGTGATTCGCAAAAACATCTTGAAGAAAGTCAGTTAAAGTGAAGGATTTCTGACGGTTTAGTCTGCATGTGACCAATAAAAGTCATGTTTGTACTCTTGATCCGCTCATGGTTTATTCTCAGACTTCCTGCTAAAGAAACGAATCTAACAGCTAAGGCCGAACAAGCTGTATAATTATATAAATATAATATAATTCTAATTATCCAGAGACACCTCAAACACCACGGCTAACTCACAGGGATGTCTCAGGTATTTTAAGCCTTATGGTGATCTCTTATTAATGAGAGAATCTCTGTAAATGTGCAGGAGAGTGTTACAGAAGCATGTTCTCATTTCTTTTCCTCCAGTCTGATTTACCTAAAGGTCGTTGCAACCAATCATCAAAACAAATATAAGTGCGGCCTCAGTCTTTTACCATTTTTGCTTTCAAACATTTACTTTTCCCCTGTGTGGAAATATGGATAAAGTGGATTACCACCATTGCAGTGGTAATTTAACATATGGGACATAGTTTTATTTATGTTGTGTGTGTGTTTGTTTCTGTTTTTTCCTCTGTTTTTTTCTTTTTCACACGCTGTAAATGTTAACAAAGATAAATAAAGTGTAAAAAAAGAAAGAAAGAAAGAAACATTTACTTTCCCGCGCGCTTTATCACTTTGTTAAATTTCCGTTCAGTCACAGTGGCCGATTCACACACTAACCCTTTAAAGCCCGATCTAAGAAAAATAGGAAGAATATTGGATTTTTTTAGTCTGAAGTCTTTCTTTGGCCCCTCAACAACATATGAAGAAAAAAAACAGAAATTATTTTGATCAAATTAGCGTGCAATAAGTCAGAAATCTATGTTGGTGTAGTCTTCTACTGGCTGTTCTGAATGTGTACAACAGGGGTTTGAGCAAAGCTTTTACCACTGAATGATGCAGAAAGTCTCACATCCAAAAGAAACCCGATCAGATATGACACGTTTGGCTTTAGAGGGTTAATGGAGGGGGGTGTGAAGGGTTATTGTTTTCCTACTAAAAATGTGCAAATCAGGTTCACTGACTCCATCCATATCAAACAGCAGCAGCCAGGACAATCAGAAGAATCAGAATCAGAATCAGAATAAGGTTTATTGCCAGGTAGGTTTTTGACTTACAAGGAATTTGCCTTGGTGTTTGGTGCACAACACTTCTATGAGAAGCAAGGAAATCCAATGTAGAAATAAAGATATAGAACAGAAAATATAAAACTAAAAAGTACAATCTTTAAAAATATAGATCTGAGAATAGAAATACGGATATAAGACTCATTAAATTACAAATATCAAAAGAATGTATACAGGTGTGAATGTACAAATGAACAATTGAAATGGGCAATTGGCTTAATTAGGGCTTAATTAGCCAAACCGAGCCGGAAAACCAAAGCTAAAACTTTTAAAAACAAGCTCTGAAGAGAAACAGAAAAGTAGAGTGAGAAACTAAGAAGGATCTGACGGGGAGGGAAGCACCCAGGAGGGAGCTTAAATATAGAGGAGAGTGATTACCGGGTGGATAACGAGCACAGGTGAAGGCAGTGGACAGGAAAGCCACAAAACAAGAACAGCAAAACAAACCGGAACCACAGAAACAAGCTATAATCAACAGCAACAAACAGAAAACGCCAGAAGAAGAAAATCCACGAAACAATCCAGAACTTCTAACGGGGAGGAACAAGTTCTGATTAAAGGAGTCCAAAATCAAATAAGTTATCCAGTCAAATCACAAAAACAGCCATTTTACCCCTATAATTACCACATTTATAATTAAAAGGGGGATGTTTTGTTTGTTGTTTTGGCCTCGGAGACCCTGAAGCTAAAAGCTTCCCTGTGTATGTTAATTGTGACTTTATGTTGAACCATCAATTAAATGATCTTTTTTCCTATTGAAACCAACTGCTCAGGATACCTTATTTTGTGTTAGACCCAGTGCCAATTTTTACCCCTGGTGGTCTTGGGGGAGGGGTCGTAACACCACAGAAACAAGGTATAATCAACAACAACAAACAGAAAACACCAGAAGAAGAAAATCCATGAAATAATCCAGAACTTCTAACGGTGAGGAACAAGTTCTGGTTAAAGGAGTCCAAACTCAAAGAAGTTATCTACGAGCTCCAGTCAAATCACAAAAACAGACATTATAGCCCTATAAAGCCAAATGTGTCCTATCTGATCGGGTTTCTTTTGGATGTGAGACTTTCTGCATCATTCAGTGGTAAAAGCTTTGCTCAAACCCCTGTTGTACACATTCAGATATACCTGATAACAGCCAGTAGAAGACTACACCAACATACATTTCTGACTTATTGCACGCTAATTTGATCAAAATCATTTCTGTTTTTTTTTCTTCATGTGTTGTTGAGGGGCCAAAGAAAGACTTCAGACTAAAAAAAATCCAATATTCTTCCTATTTTTCTTGAATCAGGCTTTAAAGGGTAAAGAGCTTCTTGCCCCTTTGGGTCTTATTGGGTCTTAAGGACAGGATGCAGCTCTTTATGTCCGACTCCATACAAAAAGTCGAGTTTTTGAAGGATCGGAAATCATCGACTTTATTTATTTGTGGAGACGCAGCCATGTGGAACACAACTACAAAAGCTGGGAGGGAATCCGATGCTTTATCGATAGCAGGTCGTTTCAGTATGGATGAAAATCTCTGGTAAATACAAATAGAAAGACCGGTTATGTATATAAACTGTTCGATCTAACACTGATCTACATGTCAGTTACTGAACTGACCAAATCTTCTGTATATTTTTTTGTGATTCACTGTTTTTTTATTTGAAAACAAATTCCCAAGCTGGGAAACAGGAGCATTACAAAGTCAGTGATCAATACCCACCCACCCCACCCAACCTTAGATACAAATCACATGACCCATTCGGTCATAAATGAAAAAATTAAATAAAATAAAATAAATAAATAAATAAATAAATAAATAAATAAATAAATAAATAAACACATACATAAAAATAAATAAAAAATAAAATAAATAAAAATACTTAAAAATAAATAAAAATTTAAATAAATAAATAAATAAATAAACACATACATAAAAATAAATAAAAAATAAAATAAATAAAAATACTTAAAAATAAATAAAAATTTAAATAAATAAATAAATAAATAAATAAATAAATAAATAAATAAATAAATAAATAAATAAATAAATAAATATGTGAGACATCTCATTGTGCGTGAGTCAGTAGACAATTGTTATAACATCTTGAAAGTATAACCAAATCTTCTTTTTGAGTTGGTCTTGAACAGGCTGCCATGCTGTGATGGCGGTCTGATATTTTAGCAGCTTTTCCCACCAGTGTCGGCCTTTCTGCCGTCCTGATTTAATTCACGCGTTTTGGCGTTTGGAGTTATGTCTGAGTGGTCCCATAATGTCCCATCGTGTCTTTTTTGGTCGGCACATCTAAGCCGGCTGGTGCTTTTTCCTCCGTTTCAGCCCGGAGGATTTGTTGTCCTCCCGTTCCAAATGCAATCTGAAATTTAGATTCTTCAGACCACCGGATAGTTTCCACTTTTTCCTCGTCGCCCGGGGCCGTTTTGGATTGCTTTGGTCCCCGAACGGACGGCGGCTTTGTTGTGATGTTTGCAAACGCACCGACCGACAGTGATTTTCCGAAGTGGTCGTGATGCTCTGGCTTAAGATTCATTCATTCATTCATTCTCTGACCATCTATTTTTTCTTTGGACTAGGCCTCTGAGTGCTCCCACAGGTTCAGTACAGTCCATACTCCATCTAATGTTAGCTAAAGCTAACCTAGCTGGCTAGCAGTATGATGACGTTAGCTAAAGCTAACCTAGGTGGCTGGCTGTATGATAACGTTAGCTAAAGCTAACCTAGCTGGCTAGCTGTATGATAACGTTAGCTAAAGCTAACCTAGCTGGCTATCTGTATGATAACGTTAGCTAAAGCTAACCTAGCTGGCTAGCTGTATGATAACGTTAGCTAAAGCTAACCTAGCTGGCTATCTGTATGATAACGTTAGCTAAAGCTAACCTAGCTGGCTAGCTGTATGATAAAGTTAGCTAAAGCTAAACTAGCTGGCTAGCTGTATGATAAAGTTAGCTAAAGCTAACCTAGCTGGCTAGCTGTATGATAACGTTAGCTAAAGCTAACCTAGGTGGCTGGCTGTATGATAACGTTAGCTAAAGCTAACCTAGCTGGCTAGCTGTATGATAACGTTAGCTAAAGCTAAGCTAGCTGGCTAGCTGTACGATAACGTCAGCTAAAGCTAACCTAGCTGGCTAGCTGTATGATAACGTTAGCTAAAGCTAACATAGCTGGCTAGCTGTATGATAACGTTAGCTAAAGCTAACCTAGGTGGCTGGCTGTATAATAACGTTAGCTAAAGCTAACCTAGCTGGCTAGCTGTATGATAAAGTTAGCTAAAGCTAACCTAGCTGGCCAGCTGTATGATAACGTTAGCTAAAGCTAACCTAGCTGGCTAGCTGTATGATAACGTTAGCTAAAGCTAACCTAGCTGGCTAGCTGTATGATAACTTTAGCTAAAGCTAACCTAGCTGGCTAGCTGTATTATAACGGTAGCTAAAGCTAACCTAGCTGGCTAGCTGTATGATAACTTTAGCTAAAGCTAACTTAGCTGGCTAGCTGTATGCTACATGCTAGCATAAAGGCTCAGCTCAGGATTCTGACTCTGGAATAATAAATAATAG
>JABUIW010037717.1:0-12448 GCA_013363375.1 Menidia beryllina | reverse complement strand
ATAGATAGATAGATAGATAGATAGATAGATAGATAGATAGACTTTATTTATCCCAAGCTGGGACATTATCACAACACGAGGTGAAAAGTTAAATAAAATTTAGACGTATTTACAATATAAATGTAATATGAAAATGTATTTGTTAAAGTACAAGTAAAATAAGATAAGTATGAGGGGATTACAGATGATGTCTAATGTTTTACAAAGGGGAAATGAGGCATTAGCAGGTGTTTTGTTTACGGCTGTTCTTTGTCTCCAGCTTTACCTGCAGATGTTCAGCAGCTGCTGATCATCAAAGAGGAGGTTCCCTGGAGCTCCGGTCCGGAGCACCTCCCCATAAAGGAGGAGGAGGAGCTGTGGATCGGTCAGCAGGAGGCCGCCGGGCTCCCGTTCCACGTGGTCACAGTCAAGAGTGAGGATGAGGAGGAGAAAGATACGCCCTCACATCGGGTCAAAGTGGAGGCTGATGGGAACCAACTGGAACCAGCCGGAAACCAACCGATATCAGACAGAAACCAACCGGAATCAGACACAAAACAACCAGGACCAGCCGGAAATTTACCGGAATCAGCTGGGAACCCCCCAGAATCAGCCGGAATCCCACTGAAACCAGCCAGGAACCAACCAGAATCAGCCGGAAATTTACTGGAATCAGCTGGAAACCTACCAGAATCAGCTGGGAACCCACCAAAATCAGCCGGGAACCCACTGAAACCAGCCAGGAACCTACCAGAACCAGCGGAGAAACCACCAGAATCAGCCTCGAACTCACCGGAACCAGCCTGGAACCCCCCAGAATCAACCGGGAACCCACCAAAACCAGCTGGAAACCCACTGAAACCAGCCGGGAACCAACCAGAATCAGCCGGGAACCTTAATTTACAACCAAATGCTGATGAAAAGGACTCAGACTTCTTCGAGACTGAGGTCAGCATCGATGAAAACTGTTACGATGATGATGACGGCGACAAGGCTGTCGAGGAGGAAATCTGGCAGGAACCTTTGTCAAATTCTGGGCCGGACACTGAAGACAGTGATGACAGTTGGAAGGAAACCAAAACGCAGAAATCGGGTGTAAAGAAAAACGTCGGACGTAAAAGATCCAGGAAGCCGTTGAGCTGCTCAGAGTGTGGCAAACAGTTTCTTTCTCACGGGTCTCTGGAGAAACACGTCAACTGTAACCTGGGAAAAAGCTCCTCCGCTTGTTCGTCCAATGAGACGCGTCCGACCGGGAAACGAAATACCGGGACGGCGATTCCCACGGAGGAGAAACCGTTAAGTTGTTATTTTTGTGATAAAAGATTTACCAGAAACACGGATCTTAAAATCCACGTCAGAGTTCACACGGGAGAGAAACCGTTTGGCTGCGACGTCTGTGGGAAAAGATTTAATCAGAGTGGGCCCCTAAAGAAGCACATGAGGGTTCACACGGGGGAGAAACCCTACGGCTGTGACGTCTGTGCCAAGAGGTTCAAACAGAGGACGCACCTGAAGACTCACATGATCGTCCACACGGGGGAGGAGCCTTTCGGGTGTGACGTCTGTGGACAGAAGTTTAAAAAAAAGACCACTCTGAAGGGACACATGAGCGTCCACACCGGAGAGGAACCCTTCTCCTGCGAGGTCTGCGGGAAATTATTTAAGTACGAAACCAATCTCAAGAGACACATGAAAATCCATACGGGCGAGAAGCCATTTTGCTGCGACGTCTGTGGCCAAAAGTTCATGCAAGAGACGAACCTGAAGGGACACATGAGAGTTCACACGGGGGAGAAACCCTTCGGCTGTGAGGTCTGCGGCAACAGGTTTAAGCAGAAAGTCAGTCTGAAGACGCACATGACCACACACACGGGAGAGAAACCGTTCGGATGTGAGATATGCGGACAAAAGTTTAACGAAAAGACGAATCTGAAGAAGCACACGAGGATTCACACGGGGGAGAAACCCTTCGGCTGCGACGTGTGCGGGCAGAGGTTCAACCGGAACACGAACCTCAAGAAGCACCTCCGGATTCACACCGGGGAGAAACCCTTCGGCTGCGACCTGTGTGGGAAAAGGTTCAAACAGAAATCCCACCTGAAGACGCACATGAACGTCCACGGGGGGGAAACCCCGCTCGGCTGTGAGCGCTGGAGCAACGTTTGAGCGGAACATAAGGAAAACGAGGCCCAAAGAGACAGAGTTAAGCTCAATTATGCGAGTTAGAAACGTTACAGTCAAACATGCGTCACCTCGTTGTTCATTTACAGCTTTTTTCACAACCTTTTCTCCAGGAAACACCTTTAAATGTGTCAAACTTTTGCATGAATTTTTTATTAAGAAGCAGATCCGGAGTCTGTTTTTAGGATAAAAATGGTCCCAGTGGTTTGGTTTAAAATCAGTAAGTTTAAGCTAAGATTCAGGAAAATGAGGACAGAAAGATGTGTTTAGTAGCGTGGGACAAAACCATATATTCACCATTTGTCATTTCTGTATTGTTCTTCAGTTTTTTTATTTGATGGGCCTATAATCTGTGTAATCTTTGATATTTGTGTGACAATGTGCAAAAGATGAAGTGTCTAAAACACTTTTAGTATTTAATAAACCTTAATAGCTGATTCCTATCACAGCTGAGAGTTGGTTTGAGCCTTTAAGCACTTTTTCTTTATTGTATTTAAGACTGAAGGTAAGGTGGCGTTTTTAGTTTACTTTCTATTCAAACCGGGTCCTATTTTTGTTCATTTCTCATTTAGCTCCCTCTGAAGATATACTCCTTATTTTCCTTTTTCCGGATTCTTGGCATTTTATTCATGTAACATGCCTTTTACCAATAAACTTCCTGTCAAATATCTTTTATTTGGGTTAATAAAACCAGCTTTCCTGAAGGATCATGGGAACTGGAGCCACTCGGCCCTCAACTGACAACGCTTTTAACCCTGTAATGCCAAATGTATCATATTTGATTCATACGGTTTCTGAAATGTTTTGCGTCTGACACATTTTGCATAATTTAATGGTAAAAACTTTGCTCTAAATCCTGTTGTACACAATCAGATACACCTGATAACAGGTGGCAGAAGACTACACAAAAAATAATCTGGACTTATCGCATAGTAATAAGTTATTAATATTAAAAATCTTTTTCAGTTTTTTCGTTTTACATATTTTGTTAAAATGCCAAATAAAGACTTCAAACCCAAAAAAAGTAATTTTCTGTTTTGTTTTATTCTTGGATCAGGCTTTAAAGGGTTAAACAGGCATCTGCACAGACACCTGTCGTTCTTCTTCTTTGGTGTGAGCACAGGCTGGTTTAATGGAAACCAATACGCTGCTGCCACCTGGTGGACATAATGAACTACTACAGAAGCCTGTCTTTGACCAAAATTGGACTTTAAAATACACGTAAATATGAGCGTGGGGGGGTTTGATTAATAATAAAAGCTAGTTAGGGCCAGTTCAGTTCATTCTAAAATGTTCTCTTTAACACCATATTTCAGAATCAGAATCACAAATACTTAAATAATCCCAGAGGGAAATTATTTACATTTTTATTTTAATTATTTAAATCATTTAGCCGCATTTTGGAAATATTATTAATATAAATAAATGAAATAATAATAAATAAATAAAATATTAGAAGTGAGTCCCAGTGATGACTAAAGGGGGACGGCTCCTGATATTTAAACGACACCGTTGACTCCAAAGTGACTTTACAACTAATGAAAATGAACACTGTGGGTGTTCCTAAAAAGAAAAATGCAACTTAAATAAATCATTTTTTGTCTGAAGGTTTTTTATCAACACAAACTGGAACCCATTTGTGATGAAAACACGTGCGTGTTTTTCCTTTAGTCCCACCATAAAAAGGCCTGAATGCATCATGTGTTTCATATCTCAACATTTTTAAAGAGCAAGTACAAACCAAATTATAATGAACATGATTTTTTACATTTATTATACATAAAACCTTCCAAACTGAAAGGGAACATACATTTTTTCTTTCATATCACTGAAATTCTTTGGTTACCACAAAAACAAACAAACATAGACTTCATACATAGTAATGAATATTTCATGTAATGTGAGCATTTTATATATAAAGTGACTAATACTGTGCGCAGTAAATAGAAAAACATCTTTAAAATAAAAATATCCGATAAGGAACAAAGGAATAAATAGAACTTTTTGCCTTCTTCCACACGAGAGACCCATCGATGGCTCCAAACCGTCCATCAACATAAAGTTTGGCTTTTAGTAGCTGAAAATGCACTATTTTAAGTTCTGTTTATTTGTCTAATTCACAAGGGAACAGATTCATAAAGTGAATGTGCATAAAATAAAATAAATGACATCTAATCATTTTCTTAATTTCTCTCTGGTAACTTTCCACAAGTGAATATTTTAAAGGTTCTTTTTCTTTCTCGTGGGACTCCTCCTTTAGGTCTCGGAGAGGGTCTCCTTATACTTTATCTCTGAATGTTTTGTCTGGAGGATTGTTTGGTTCAGGTGCAGGTTTCTCTATGATGGAGACAGATTTATCCCCTCTTCTCAGACTCAGAGAGGGGTTAGGGTTAGGGTTTAGGGTCAGGGTTTAGGGTTAGGGTTTGGGGTTAGTATTAGGGTTTAGGGTTAGGGGTTAGGGTTAGGGTTTAGGGTTAGGGTTAGGGTCAGGGTTTAGGGTTAGGGTTTAGGGTTAAGGTTAGGGTTAGGGTTAGGGTTTAGGGTTAGGATTAGGGTTTGGGTATAAAATGTACTATGATTTGTTTTACTTTGGGGCAGTTTGGTGCCTCATATGAACCACTGGCTGCTCTCACTTCATGAAGTTTTCCCTTTTAACACATTTCTATTTCTTACTTCCTCAGATGGACTCAGACTTTTGCTTCAAAATAAAACTTCCACAACAGTCCTCTGGATTGATAAGAAGCCTACTGGTTGTGCACCCTCCCGCGGTGCCTCTTCAGGCTCCCCTTCTGGGAGAAGCGGCCCCCACACAGGTCGCAGCTGTAGGGTTTCTCTCCCCTGTGGCTGCCCAGGTGCGCCGTGAGGTGGCTCTTCCTGGTGAACCTCTTGGGGCACTGGGCGCAGGCGAAGCGGCGCTCCCCGGCGTGGATCCGGCCGTGCCGGAGCAGACTCCCCTGCCGGGAGAACCGAGCCCCGCAGGCCGCGCAGCCGTAGGGTTTCTCCCCGGAGTGGCCGGCCGCGTGCACCCTCAGGTCGCTGCGCAGCCGGAACCTCTTCCCGCAGCCGACGCAGACGAAGGGTCTCTCCCCCGAGTGCACGGCCGCGTGCGCGGTCAGCACGCCCCGGTGGCTGAACCGCTTCCCGCAGGCCGCGCACTGGAACGGTTTCTCCCCCGAGTGCTCGCCGGCGTGGCACTTCAGACTGGACTGGTACTTGAACCTCTTCCCGCACTCGTCGCAGCCGAACGGTTTCTCCTCCGAGTGGACTCTGGTGTGGATCTTAAAATTCGTCCTCTGTTTGAATCTTTTACCACAAACCTCGCACTGAAAGAGCTTCTCTCCCGAGTGGACTCTCATGTGGGAGTTGAGATTGCCCAAATATCTGAACGTTTTCCCGCATTCGTCACACCCGAACTGTTTCTCCTCCGAGTGGACCCTGGCGTGGGACTCCAGCTGGGACTGATATCTAAACGTTTTCCCACAGTCCTCACAGTCGAAGTGTTTCCGTCCTTCAGTCTGTGCGTCCAGGTTCGGTTTCTCCGGGGCCAAATGGCCCCGGTGGCGGGCGGCGTGCTTCTGGAAGGACCGCCTGTAGAGAAACAGCTTCCCGCATTCGGGGCAGCTGTAGGGCTTCCTGGGGGGGGCGACGTCTGACACCGGCTCTCTCCAGTCGTCCTCCTCCTCGCCGGTCTCCTTCCCGGAAGGCTTCGGGGCCTCTTCTCCACCGGATTCGGTTTTTATCCACCTGACCGGACTCGGGAACTCTCCGTTGGGTTCCGTTCTGCTCCGATGAAGCTGAGAGGACTCGGGTTCCTCCTCGTCTTCTTCGCTTTTCACGATCACCATCAGAGGAAAGTCGCCGGGATCAGAGTCCTCCTGCTCCTGCTCCTCCTCCTCCTCCTCCTCCTCCTCCTCCTCCTCCTCCTCCTCCTCCTCCTCCTCCTGACTTGGATCTGGATCTGGATCCAGCTGGTCCAGGATTTCCTCCTTGATCACCACCACCTGATGGACATCTGCAGTGTGTCAGCATTACAGAAGGTGCATGTTAGAATTGGGCTATAATTACTCACTTTAGCATAGCATGCTACAACTGCATCCATGTAAATGACTGATTGTCTTATTCCTTTTTAGATTAATATTATTCCCTTTATAATTCTACTTTTGGGTTAAACTCTCTGGCTGTGCTTCCTCCTCTCCCTGTTACAGTAGATACTCGTCTTCTAGGTCAACATCCACACTTTCTTATCACATTCCACCTAAACCTGCATGAATTAGGACCTGGCCTGTTCCTGTCAGAGCTAACTGGCTAATAACACTCGGTTGGGTCCAGTCTTTCAGAACCAGCCCAGAAGATAAATGCCATATTTGTCCTCTGGATCTGCTCCGGTTTATTCTCAGGCTTCCAACTAAAGAACCTGGCTAACACTTTTCTGCACAACACATAAGAACCGGCTCTAGTTCCCCCGTTAGCATCGTATGCTAGCACATAATCCATGTAAATGACTGGTGGTCTTATTCCTCTTAGAGCTAAACTCTGGTGTTAAACCCACAGATTCTCCTTCAAGCTCCACACACACACTTTCTTATCACATTCCACCTAAACCTGCATGAATTAGGACCTGGCCTGTTCCTGTCAGAGCTAACTGGCCAATAACACTCGTCCTCCTGTTGGAGGCCCAGAGGAAAACTGTCCATCACCCCCAGAAATCCAGGCTCTTCCAGACTGAGATCCTCCGGGAGCTTTGTCTGGGAGAGCCCAGCTGCTTTACTCTGCTTGTGACCAATAAAAGTCAGATTTGTACTCCTGATCTGCTCTGGTTTATTCTCAGGCTTACAGCTAAAGAATCGGGCTAACAATAAATACAGAAATCTGTGAAAATCTTTGCTCAAACTGTGTATATTTGTCATTAGCTACGGTTAGAACTGGGCTCTAGTTACTCACGTTAGCATCGTATGCTAACAGAAAATCCATCTAAGTAACTGATTGTCTTATTTCTTTTAGGACTATATTTTAGTGTTAAACTCTCTGGCTGAGCCCACGGATTCTCCTTCTCCCTGTTACAGTAGATACTCGTCTTCAAGCTCCACACACACACTTTCTTATCACATTCCACCTAAACCTGCATGAATTAGGACCTGGCCTGTTCCTGTCAGAGCTAACTGGCCAATAACACTCGGTTAGGTCCAGCTGCTTTACTCTGCTTGTGACCAATAAATGTCATATTTGTACTCTGGATCTGCTCTGGTTTATTCTCAGGCTTACAGCTAAAGAACCACATCTAACATGCACTTCTAAAAAAATATTCTGGTTGTAAAGCCGGTCAGGGTGAAATCCAGAACTTCTATCTGTGGGTTAACAGCTAAAAAATGACACGGGAATTACAGGAAAGGAGGTTTTAATCCAGAAAAACTGAAATGTCATCTTTTTCCTGGTGATTGTGATGTGAAACTCAGCTGTCAAAAGCAAATAAAAGCAATGCCTGACTTCTGATACCCCTGATTTTACACGTGTAAAACGTGTTCCTCCTGTCATATTAAAACAGGAATCTCCGTTTATTTGTTTTGAACTCACTGTTTCTTGGAGCTATCTGCAGATAGGGGCTAACAAATAGCAGATTTGAGCTTTCTAATCTCACGCTGTGAGACAACTGTTGTTGTGATGTGGCGCTATATAAAAAAAAATTAATTAAATTGAATTAATTTTAATTTTTTAATGTCATTGTCTGAACGTGTGTTTGGACTGATTTAGTATTTTGTGATTTTGTGTTGTTTGGTCTTCCTGCCTCAGGACGACGGATGTAAACTAGCAACTATGCTATAATCTGGCTCATTTACAATCTGTATGAGATTGTTCATTAATGTGCACTGTCCTGATTAAAGAAATAAATATACTTTACATAATTCCCACCTCCTGCTCGCTTTAGGAGAGCATCGTGCTGCTGATGGACCCCGGAGCTTTTAGCCTCCCCGTCAGAGCCGTCATCCCCCAGAATCCCCCCTCCGTCCATGGACACTTTTCCTCCTCTGGACAGCAAACGGGAAGTTCGTTAGAGACGAAACGGACCCGTCCGGGTTCAGATTCCCATCATATCAGGTCCATCAGTTCATCAGATGAGCTGGAAACCCTCAGACAGGCCCCCGGTCTGTTGTTGAACATCCGGTTTCTGATCAGGCATCTCCACGGACACCCCTCTGCCGCCCCCTGGTGGGTGTTTACATTCACAACACCCACCAGAGAGTTTTCGCTTTTCTTTCTCTTTTTTCTGTCGATTTTTCCAAGAAAAACTGAGAAAAAAGCGGAGTTTATGGAATAGGGAAAAGAGGAAAAACCCTTTTTTATATTTAAAGAATAAATAAGAAATAATTCACATAGTAAATCTATGACAATTATTATTATAATAATAAGAAGATGACATTTTGAAAATAAATCTAACAAACTTCAATCATCAAGTCAAAATGTTGAGAATAAAGTTTTAAGTTTTTTAGATAAAAAGTTTCATATTTCTATTTTAAAGTTTAATGATTTCAATCAAATCTAAGAAGGTATAAAACTGTACTGTTCTCTGTTCAGCAGGAAAATCCATTCTGGGGGCTCTTTTTTAGTCTCTCTTGATGTGTTTCCAGGATAATCTGTGTCATTCTGTATTTCTGATAACTGATCTGCTCATTAAACTCCTCCACCTGGATCTCCACAGAAGGAATCCTCAAAAGTCGTCAGATAATCTGAACCACTAACACCGACTCTGATCTCTCCAAAAATCAATCACTCTTGTTCCTCTGCAGCCCAAACCATTTTCTATTCTCTGTGTCCTGTGTCTTCATAAACAAACATTTTCACTTTAACTTGTGGTCAAACCTGAAACGATTTGACCTGTTTCAAAACTTAATATTTCATAACTTTGGTTTTCTTCCAATTATTGGCCCAAAATGATGCATTGTTTCCTGGAACTGAGCTCTGTTACAGCATCCATACCAACACTGGAGGTAAACTTTGTGCTGATGTGTTGAAACAAGTCGACTAAAAGCTGGAACACAGATCTGTGGGATGATTTTAGACTTCCTACTTTAGATAACAGTAACATTTTCATTTAACTTGTGGTCAAAGCTGAAACGATTTGACCTGTTTCAAAACGTAATATTTCATAACTTTGTTTTTCTTCCATTTATTGGCCCAAAATGAGGCCAAAACTGTAGATAAACTTTGTGCTAAAGTGTTGAAACACGTCGACTAATAGCTGGAACGCTGATCTGTGGGATGATTTTAAGCTTCCTACTTTACATAACAGTCACTTTGACCCGACAGGACAACAGCTGGGACAATTTGCTGTCATATGAAAAAGATACTGAGATGTTTTCAGATCAGTTAGATCTATTTTTGCAATATATACTGTATGTATATATATATATATACTTCTTTACCCTGCATATGACTCGCTCCTAGCTCTTAGTTATGGGAAACATATTTATTGTGTAGGAATGAGGTTTTAGCTCGGTTACAATTTTAGCCAAGTAACGACATTCTTTGTCAAAATTCACCTTGTGTTTTTTGTGCAATTACAATAAAGGAAGTCTGAGTTTAACCCTGTAATGCCAAATGTGTCATATTTGATACATACGGTTTCTGAAATGTTTTGCGTCTGACACCTTTTGCATAATTTAATGGTAAAAACTTTGCTCAAAATCCTATTGTACACAATCAGATACACCTGATAACAGGGGGCAGAAGACTACACAATAATAATCTTGACTTATTGCATAGTAATAAATTATTAATATTAAAAATGTATTTCTGTTTTTCTTTTGACATGTTTTGTTAAAAGGCCAAATAAAGACTTAAAACCAAAAAATTACTTTTCTGTTTTGTTTTATTCTTGGATCAGGCTTTAAAGGGTCAAGTCTAAGTTTGTTCCCTGTTTTGTCCGCGGGGGGGTTTGTTTCCGCCGGCCCCATTTGAGCGTCGGACCTGTGCTAAGCGGCCGGGCGCTAATGAGTGCAACACCGGTGTTTGAGTTGTGTGATGGAGTTTCGCTGAGTGACACACCGTGACGTTTGGTGACTTTTGGTTTAGCTGCGGTGTTTTCTAGAGTCGAGGTATCATCCGGGACTTCTCACCGGAGCAACATGGCGGACAACATTGTGAGTACGAAGACGTTTGGGACCGGTCGACCCGGCTAACCCCAGCTAGCCGCTTAGCCTGAAGTCCGGAGTGATGAGGCAGCAGAATTAGCTCAGCATTAGCATTAGCACAGAGAGACCGCGGCCTGTTTAGCCCACCGGCTAAGCTCAGCTCTGTTTGGCTAACGGACACTAGCAATAAAAAGAAAGGCTACTCTTGTAACAGGAACTTACAGACTAAAAAGAGGGATTTTTATTTTTTTTATTGCCCTGAACTTTTCTGTGCGTTAGCTGAGTGTTAGCATGAATCTAACGGTTGAAGACAGTGGACGCCAACAATATTCTGTCAAAGTGAAAAGCTGGCTGTTAATAAGCCAAAATCCAGAAAACCAACTGGCTTAGGAAAGACAGCTCGGGACAAGACACTAAACAGCATTTAGTGGTGAAATCGGACTTTTTAATGACCGATAACGCTTCTGTTTTGCAACGTCATTGTTGACACTAAATCCTGACACTGACCCCACTTTGATGGGGGGTAAAGAGGGGGAAAAGGGGGAGAGGGGTCATTGTTTTGGTCTGTGGCTGTTTGGGAGTCCTACAGAAAAGCACAAAGATGAGCTTTAGCTTTGGTTTGTCTCACATGTAGCTGTACATTGTTTTTATGTGAATGAGCCTGTGTTTTGTCTTCAACTTAATGTTTCTTTTTGCAATAACTCAGTGCAATATATATGTATATATATACTTCTTTACCCTGCATATAGCTAGCTCTTAGTTCTTAGTAATAGAAAACATATTCATTGTGTGGGAATAAGGTCTTAGCTCTGTTACACTGGTAGCCAAGTAACGACATTTCGTTGTCAAGATTCACCTTGTGTTTTTTGTGTAATGACAATAAAGGAAGTGTAAGTCTAAGTCTCTAAGTGTTTGGCTCTTCCAGATCGTCAGAGTTCAGTCCCCAGACGGGATGAGGAAGATTGCTGCCACAAAGAGGGAGACGGCGGCTGCTTTCCTGAAGAAGGTACGGTGGAAACGTCTCAGAAGTCCTCATGCTGCGTCCCCTTTAGTTTTATCACACTGTTCCTGTATTTCTGCTTCTTTTAAATGGAGAGCGACACACTGATGTTGCATAAAGTGAGCTGATGTAAATCTAAAGGTCTGTTGACTCTCCGGTGACAGAAGAGTGATGTGAGGTGTTTCAGTCTGAACATTTCTGTGATTGTTAACCTTAAAAAAGCGCTTCCCTTCATGAGAGCAAACATCTGTGCCTCCTTTTTTATAAGTTCTGATATCATCTATGTAGTGGTGATTGTTTGTCAAACCAAACATCCAATAAAAGGTTCCTCAAGCCACTAAGAGGCACTGGGGTCCAGTTTCTGTACGCATGCAAAAGATTTCACATCCAAACTTGTTGATTATTCTTGAAGGTTTATTGGTTCTTTCTAGCAACAATTACAGAGTTCAAACTTTCCTTTGTTCTAATTCTGTTCTCTTGCTCTGGGTCTTGCTCTGGTAAAAACCATAGGCCCCAAACCCAAATGCCTTGCTGGTCCTTTACCAGGCCCCTATACTTATAGAGAAGTGGACTGACCCACATGACTTCCTGTCTAACTCAAAGAAGGAATAAGAAAAATAATAAGACAAGAAATTAAATAGAATCAACAATTATTGACCTGCAAATAAATACTGTAAATAATAAAAAATATATACATTTAAGAATTAACTAACAAAATTCAAATGAATAAAGAAATAAAGAATAAATAGCTCCAACAATCTACATCCACTGAAAGTGTCCTAAACTGGAAAAAGGAAATAGAAGCTGTCTCGAACCTCCAGTTGAACTTGGTTTCAGCTCTCAGATGGGGTCTTTTTGTTGGTTCAAGGCCTCAAAAATCAGCCAAACAGACTGGACCTAATGGAGCTTTTTCTCTGGGAGCTCCTTGGCTCAGTTTTTACGTTTCCGCTCCGACTCTTTTGGGATTCAAAGCGAGCAAAAAATGAGTTTTTTGTTTGGTTGTTTATGTCCCGTTTGAGCTTTTAGCTTTGGGCTCTCACAGCCTCCTGACGGTCGGCTCTGTGTCGCACACTGATGATGTCACAGAGCCGAGCCCAGTAGGTCTTTAGTGCAAATCACTCAGCAGGAAAAATGCCTCAGCCAGGAGGGACCTTATCCATAA
>JABUIW010037706.1:12895-23874 GCA_013363375.1 Menidia beryllina | reverse complement strand
TATGGGATTCTGACCAAAGCTTGTCACAGACATTACATCAGGACACCAGGGAACTAGTTTAACTTGTTGAAATAGGGTATAATATGTCTCCTTTGAATATAAGGAGCATTTTCCGGTGTTTTTGGCCCGGTTTTGGTCATGAAACCGTCTGTAAACCTGCTTCTCTTCCTCCCCGGTGTGCAGGTGGTTGGAGTTGAGGATCATCTGATGGGGGAGGAGGTGTGTGCCTGCATTAAGCTGGTGGACGGGCAGGACTGCACAGCCGAGGAGATCAAGGATTTCTGCAAAGGACGGGTGGGGCTTTGCTCTCCTCTAAAAAGAACATTTAAAAAAAACCTTGTTTCTGCTCCAGTTTTGCACAAACATGAAACACGGGTCCTAAACCGTTTGCTCCTTTCAGATCTCCCACTTCAAGATCCCTCGATACGTCCTGTTTGTGACCAGCTACCCACTCACTGCTACCGGAAAGGTGAGTTCCCCTTTAAAAAACGCTGTAAATTAGAAAAAAACGCATCCGAAACAAGCAGCTGATGTTCAGGCGATTAGCTCCCTTGGCCTGCTTCTGAAATCAGATCAAACCAGATCAGGACTCCACACACTCTGAGCACAATGTGACATAAAAACTCCTCAAATCTGCTGCTTCCTGCTGTCTGGTTGTGTTCAGAGACCCATTCGCTTTCAGAAAAACTTCAGGAATGAATCCATCATGGAGTCATTGATTTGCTTCAAGGCCAAAACTGAAGAGACCCTTCAGATCCAGTAAAAAAAAACACAATCATTCTGTATTTCTTCACACAAACAAGCTTCCGCTCTTCGATCTCAAACTGTGAGACACAAACTACACAGAAAAAACTCATTTCAGCCCAATTTAAGAAATAAATCTCCCTCTAAAACAGCAGCTTTCTCTCTAAGTCCTGAACTGTAGTTACTTCCATTGGAGCCTTTTTTTTCGAACTGGTTATTTGCACGAATCAAAACAATCTGCTGAGTTGGCACATTTGCTTTTTGTCTCCCCAGATTCAGAAGAACAAACTGCGGCAGGAGGCCGAGAAGCAGCTGCACGGCTCCGGTTAATCTCTCCACTCTGAGTTTACGGACTGCCTGTTGTGTACCAGAACCGACATTTAGGGCCACAAAAACCGTCCATCAGACCCAGCTGCTGGGCGGATCGCATCCGGGCCTGAGGCCTGTGTTTAAGAGCTCCACACAGACACCCAGAGCTATCCCACACGTGTCCATCCGCTGCAGAAAGTAGTCCCCGACACTGCAAAACCCGGAGATCCTCCTCAGATGTTTCCATGTTCGCATGTTGAACTGCTCGGTTTTTATCCCCGAAAAAGCCAAAATATCTCTCTTTCTCTTTCTTTTTTTTTGTTTTAAATACATGTAAACTCAGAATAAACTTTCCACTTTCTGAAAACCAGACGTGGGTGTTTCTCTCTTTACGGGAAGGGCGGAGGCCCTTTTATTGATCTGGGTGGCAGGTGCACGGCTCCCGGAGCCTTGAAATACTGCTCGCGCACGCATTTTGATTAAAAACCCGGAGAATTTCCTGAGTGGACCGCATGTGCCGTCCACCTGCGTCCAGATCGGGTGTCGTCTGCTGTCTGGACCTGCAGGGCTCGGCCCCGAAATAGCTCTTTAAACAAACAGCCCGCCCGGCTCTTAAGGAGGAAGCTCGAGGTTTAGTTTGCATTTTTTAAATTTGACACATTTTTCGGGGTTGGATTTAAGGTTTCGGGGCAGAAAGAGCCGAGTGGAAACTCTGGCTTTAATGGTTCTGTGAGGAATGCAGGAAATCACCTGACGGCTTTAGTTAAAACGAGGACTCACAGGTCATTGTTCTGTCTCTAATCTGACCACAACACTTAGATAGATAGATGGATAGATAGATAGATAGATAGATAGATAGATAGATAGATAGATAGATAGATAGATAGATAGATAGATAGATAGATAGATAGATAGATACTTTATTGATCCCCAAGGGAAAATTCAAGAAAGTAAAGGAAACAATGGTTTCATCTCTCGTTTATAACTTTATTGTTCTAAAACAAACACATAAGTTTGTCTCCAGCTGTGCAGCTCAGAGTCCTGAACATTTGCCCTCCGTCCATGCTTTGATTTGTCCCGTTCAGAGACCAATCGGAGCCCCCAAAAGTGGACAAATCAGCCTGATGTTGTAAGAAAGTCCACACCACTGAGACTGAAAAGTTTTTACACTGGAAATGATTCCTAACTTGTTCGATCGGTTTTCAGCAACTCACAAAAAATAAAGAAGATGATTTCAGATTTCAGAGCTGGATGGAAGGACTACATATCCCACCCGGCCTGGGAATGTCTCCCCGGGGAGGGGGGGGGGCTGGGGAGGGCTTTGGGGGGGAACGGGAGGTCTTGGTTTCCCTCCTGAAACTGCTGCCCCAGATGAAGATGAGTGGGAAAAAATGGATAATTCGGAGGGGAAAAAGGTGACCTGGATGTCTTAGCTGGTCCCGTTTCTGGGCCTGGACCGAGCTCAAACCCACCCTCACACACATCCAGAGCCTAAAACAGAGGAAATTGGATATTATGCAAACTTCTACAGACAAAAGGAGGACAGAGTGAACTGTGCGCAGAGATGACAGCGTCAATAACATAGAAACAAACAAAGATTGCCCAATGCAATCTCTTATCTCAACACTGACAATGCTGGTACGCATTAGTTGCTTACTTTAAATGTAAGACTCATGTCGGCTAGCCTGCTCTTAATGCACAACAACATGTGATCCAACTGGGCATCAAACTGATGTCTCATCTTAGTGATGCTGTCCGTGAGGGGCTTCAGATCAAGCCTGAGGGTGTCTGAAGGCGGGTCAGTCTGTGGGCAGCGGGATGCCGACGGCGGTGTGTAGCTCCAGGCCTGTGTTTAAGAGCTCCATACAGACACCCAGAGCTGTCGCACACGTGTCCATCCGCTGCAGAAAGTAGTCCCCGACACAGCGCTCACATCTTTGTGAGAAAAACCCGGAGATCCTCCCCAAATGTTTCCATGTTCGCATGTTGAACTGTTCAGTTTTTTTTATCCCTGAAAAGGCCAAAATCTCTCTCTCTCTCTTTCTTTTTTTTTTTTTTTTAAATACATGTAAACGTGTACATGTAAACGAGCGTTGAACCCCCCACACACACATCCAGAGTCTAAACCAGAGCCTAAAGAGGACCTGAGGGCGTCTGAAGGGGGGTCAGTCTTCGGGCAGCGGGATGCCGACGGTGGTGTGCCAGCCCTCGGCCTGCAGCTGCTCCTGACCGCAGCAGTCCTGCAGGAAGACAGAGGCCAGGTTGCGCAGGCGGGGGCTGTCGGCCTGCGTGAAGCGCAGCATGCACTGCAGCACGCCGGGCGTGGCGGCGGTCTGGGGCCTGCTGAGGTTCATGAGGGCGGTGATGGCCGACAGCACCGTCTCCTCGCGCCGCGACGACAGGCAGTCAGTGACCAGCTGGACGCCGCCGCTACGGACGATGGCGTCCCGGCACTCCGGGTCCATGCTGAGGTTACACAGCCCCCCTGAGGACGGAGAGCAGAGGGCAGTTAGATCAGACGCCTCAGGGCCGAGGGACTTCTTCTTCTTGGGTTTTAAACTGGAACGGGGCCTCGTCCTTCTCCAGGAGCTTTGGGCTGATTTACATGTTTATGTTTATGCATTTGGCAGACGCTTTTATCCAAAACGACTTACAGAGTAGACACGATATTACATTTATCATCACTATGACAATAAGCTACACAGAGGAGAAACCCTGATCAGAGTCAGTGGTGAGATAGAGATAGAGGTAGAGGGGACCACAGAAGGAGTTGTGGGGGGGTACATTCAACATAGGGACGCCGGACACCAGATAGACCTGCTAAAAGTCAGCAAATAGACCTAAAGACAAACATTTACATCAAACCTGCTGTCTGGTTTATTTTCATTGTTTAAAAAAACAAAAACGCAGCGAATTTTTCATTTAAATGCTAAATTAACAGGGAGGGAGGAGAAGAAGAAATAACTAGCATATGGCTGTTCCTGCAGAACAGCTGTGAGAATGCCAAGCACTGAATGGAGGAAGAAGGAGAAGAAGCCAAAGAAAAGCTGAGAAAGACATAGAACTGAAGAGTTTAAAAGGAATGGAGGAAGCAGAAGAAAAAAAGCTGAAGAGAGGAATAAATTTGAAAGACTTGAACCGGCAATTTCCGGATCTGTAGTCAAACGCTCTACCACTGAGCTATACATATTTTTTTCTCCATTCATTTCAATGAGAGAAATAAGGCATAAAAAGTTGAAAATATTTGAACACCAAAAGTCAGAGCTGCATAGTCATAGCTGAATATTTTGATACCTTATTTGTTGAAATAGGCTGAAAGGTGTAGGAGTAGTGGGATGCAGAAAAACGTACGGAATATGGAATAATAAAGAGAAACAGGAAAACAATAGACCCAAACTAGACCCAAAGCACACATGCAAAAAGCAGAAAGAGAAACCATGTTTCCTTATTGCTGACGGGGCCCCCTGGTGGCTGTGGGGCCTCAAGCCTCCACTCCCTGTCCTCACTTTCTACCCAAACGTCTCTGCTTTGAGCTCACCCATCCCAAACTCCACGAGGTTCTCGTTCTCCTCCATCAACATGTCCAGGAAGAGGTCGGTGACCTGCAGCTCCCGCAGGTGCTCCGCGTTCCTGGGGTCGTAGGCAAAGTTGGCCAGGTTAGCCAGGACCTGCTCCTTTGCCTCTGGCGGAGAGAAAAAGCAGCTTTCAAACACAGGCGACCTGATGCCAAGAGTCCAAACTCATCCCAGCCAACACAGGATCAAGAAACAGGAGCTTTTCCAGCCTCCAGGGGGCGCTTTTTCCAGCATCAGCTGGACAGAAGCACGTTTCAATCAATCAATCCTTACAAAATGTACATGATTAAAAGCAGAGGAAGCAATCTGCAAATTAAAAGTACAAAAAAACCCTAATTCATTCCCCAAACCACAGCCCCATGAGTCCCCCACACACGGACAGATGTTTCCCCAAAGCCTCCAGTGTTTGGAGGATGTTCCTCCAGCAACATCTGGCTTCACTATCAGAATAAGAAATACTTTAATAACCCCAGAGGGAAATTAATTAATACTAAATGATTTCCCAGCTCTTCTTCTTCTCCTCCCTGACACTGTACTTCAGCTTAATTTTCATCTAAAACTAAGGAGTGAATAAGAGTCCTCTAGTTTATTCGGGAGGTCAAGAAGTTTGTTTTTAAACGAGAGAGAAAAGGGGATGAATCCGCTCCCACCTTCGCTGTCGGTGTCCTGAAATTCGGTGACCAGAGTCTGTAAATATTCAAACCGGTTGGAAACTTCCTTGGAGTTCATCATTCAACGCAGGTTCCGCTCACAACACTCACAGCTCGAAAAGACACAAAACAGCCTCAAACTGAGCACAGAGCGACTGTTTACAAGCCGGGTCCGTCTCTGAAACCTTTCCGGAAAGCTCGGAAGCAAAATGTTTAGTTCCGCTTACTATTTTACACATTTTCAATAATGTCGTATGTTCAATTTAATTTGTTGATTTTGTTGAATAAAGTTGTATTTCTAAAAAAATATAATAGCCTGTAAACAAACTATCCTTGCGGTAAAATGGTCACTATCCCTTTAAATTTACATCCGGAAGTGAATTCGGTGCTGTACCGGAAGTGGAGAGGGACTGCAGAACCAGGAGGAGGCGCGTTTGTGTACTAATGTAAGCAGGGAGAAGGTCAGCTGAAGCCGAATGAGTCTGGTTAACTTATTTCTGGCTTGAAGCCACCGAAGTGGAAACGAGCCGCAATGAAGCAGCACAAGCTGTCCGCCGCCAAACGGCTCACCAAGCCGGTGCTGTTCGGGACCCTCATCGTGGGACTGGCCACCGCCTTCTTTAACAGGTGACTTACGTAAAGCAGCTTTTGTACCTCAGCAAAACGTGTCAAGATAAGTCAAAGTGTGGACGAATCATGACCGGGTTTCTTTAAAAATGTAGAGGGTTTTTACAGTAATTACTAGAGGAAAACAGGAAGGGATAATTAGTGTTTGATCAGAAATGGCTGATGTAAACATTGTACAATACAATTTATGTAATTTAGATTGGTACATCTTAGACAGTTTAAACTAATTTTAATTCAGTTAAGTCATTTATTTTCACCTCAATTTAACTGTTATTCAGTCAATTGGGAAGTAACAAGGGGGTGCAAGATGTGACAGTGTGGAGGAAAAACTCCCTTTGAACAGGTGGAAAAGAGGGGACACAAATCACTGTGACACCAGGGAAGGTTTTCTGAACATTTGACCAGAATTACTGCAAATGCTTGTGTAACAAAGGGCAAAAATTCCTATTTAAACTGCTGTTTTTTGTTAGTGTGGACACAACACTGGCTCATCCCTTGAGTTAGGGGCTTTTTTTCCCCCAATGAGTCATAGGCGAGAGCAAAGAGGCCTAACAAATTAAAATAACACACTCCTATAAAAATTAAATAAAAAACTGAGATTATCCAGAATTAAATATCCTCAAAGATGAATAAATTGGCCTATTAGGTAAATCCGGGATCCAAAATTGCATTTCCAGTCATTTTTCAAATGGGATCAGAGCATTAAAAAAAGTAAACGGGATTCCATCAAGGACCACCAAATTAAAATAAGGCATTCCCCATAAAAATGCTCAGCCACAAGGAATGAAAGTGAGAGGAAAAGGTAGAACATTTCAGAATAAAAGACTCAAAAGAGTCTGCTAAAGCTGGAGAACTGAAGGAAGTGTTTGTGTGGGAGTGATGGCTGACGGTTTGGTTTGTTCAGACACATGTTCTTCGAGGACGTGGCCGACTTGAGGGCCCAGGAACGCGCACGCAACGACGCCAAGCGGCAGGAGGTCCTGGAGAGGCGGCAGAAGCAGATGGACGAGCTGGCGGAGAAGAAGAAGCAGACGGGGAGCGACTGAACACAGAGGCCTCGCTCAGACTCAGACTGTGTATCGGAGGCCTTCCGAGGCCTTCCCGTGGCTGTTGTGTAACACGCCAAACCGTCCGTGCTCTTATAAACACAATATAAACGCATAAAGATCCTCACTCAGATCACTGGTGGTGGGGTTTAAAACCATGCAGTGACGCGTCTGACCAGCAGGGGGCGGAATCGGACAGAACCTGAAGGACTGTGTCACTTTCATGTGCAGAGTTGTTGATTTCCGCACGTCCCACCGCCTGTTTCTCTACATTTCTGCAAATGAAACAGATTCATCTGTTGTCAGAGACATTAGGCCTCCGTTTCTGACCCTTAAGTGAAGCTTTGCAGGTCTCTGGTGAGAGGAAATGGTGTCACAGGGCTGAAACTGCATGTAAAAGTGTTGCATTTTCTGTCAGAGTGGGACATTAAAGACACTGAAATGTTTCAACTTAATGCAGTAATTTGTCATTTAACTCGTTCTTTTTTTCTATTTGATATCCTAACAGATTCCCAGTTTTAAATGAATGAGATGTTATAATTAGAATAATAATTTTTTATAATAATAATAATTGTAATAAATACATTAAAAAAATACAATTAAATTAATAATTGACACAAATAAATACATTAAAAATATGTTTTACATTTAGTCTAATTTGATTTAATTTAGATTTAAATTTTAAAATGAAAATATTACATTTAATATTTAGAATTACCATTTGGGGACTTTGAATTATTTACAGGCTTTTATAATCCACTGGTTTTAGTTGGAATTTAGGCATAACACAAAATGTATTTGTAGTTTATTGTTTTCATAATTCCCTGGTCAGCAGCAGCTCTGAATTTCCTGCATTTTTGCTGCATAAATTGGTAAAAAGTGACACTTTTCTGCATGCTTTGTAGGTATAAGTAGCGCCATCTGGTGGACAAATAACAGAATGAATTAAAAACTGAAATTTTCCAGATTTAAATATCCTCAGACGTTGTCCTATCAGGTAAATCTGGGATCCAAAATACATTTTCAAATGGGATCAGAGCATCAAACAAAGTAAACGGCTGCTGTCATCACAATTTTGTTGCTTTACTCTGTCGAACCTTTGAGGGAAAAACATTTCAGCTCATCTCAACAAATGAATAAATCAGAAGATGCCCAGAAATTATATTAAGAAACAAAATGCTGCAAAAATTGTGATCATTACATATTTTAATGACACATGCTGTAAAGAAACCTCCAACAAATCAACCCACAAACAGGTGATATTGCACTTCAAGTTTTCCAACCGTCAAAGTACTTGAGAGATATTCTGGAAAACAGCTGATGTACAGAATAAAAAGAGCCAATCAGCGGGCGGCGTCCTGCTAACGGTGATCAATATGACCAATACCGGCTCAGGGGGTGCGTTCAACACCACAAACACGGGTTTTCACACAACTTTACAACCAGGTGAAAGTTAGTAACAGTTAAAAGTCCGAACGATTCAAACAACCATGTTTTAAACATCGTTTTTTAAAAGGTTTTTATGAATGGAAAGGCGGGTTTTGTGACGATTACAAGACTGTTAAATCTGTTTTTCCTCTTCTTTCCGCAACAAAACGGAACACTGGCGGCGCCTTTTTTTGATTAAAACTCATTTTAAAAATTCAGATTTCCCTCAAAGCTTCAGAGAAACTGTAACATTTCCCTTTTGTGGAGAGACGATGGCACAACGGGAGACACGACACGTGGACCCAACACCACAGCGAGCACGAGGGGAGGGAGACCTCTGAGGGGGAGGAGCCTGTAGGAGCCTCTGTTGGGTATCCCACTCCTCCCACATCCAAGTCGGCCATTTTGATTAGGTCATGCGACTAGAAGGTTTCTGAGGTGGAAACGAAATTTTGCTGTCTATACAAAATTGGAAGATAAACGATGTCATAATACTAACCCTAAACCTGACCCTAACCCTGACCCTAACCCTAAACCTAACCCTAAACCTAACCCTATTAATCCCAACCCTCCACCCTTCATAATTGTCTGTACGAAATCAGAAGACAAACGATGTCCTAACCCTAATCCTAACCCTAACCCTGACCCTAACACTAATCCTAACCCTAACACTAACCCTAACCGTAAACCTAACCCTAACCCTTCATAAATGTGAGAAATAAATATTTTTTGGTTAAACTTGTTTGTACTTATTGTACAAACCTATTTAACATCCACTATTTTAACATAATATTATGTATAGAGTTTAATTCAGTGTTTGAAAGATTCATTTCACTATTTTTAAATGAATGTCTATATTGCCATGAAGCAATTACGATTTTCTTGCCTGGGATCTTCCTATTGGTGACCTAATCAAAATGGCCGACTCGGATGTGGGGGGTCGGATATCCGTCCTTGGCTTCCTTGCTGGTGTCAGACGGTGAGGGGGGCGCCGGACTCCGGCCGGTTCACCGACCTGCTGACACAGAAACACGTTAAATAAAGCAAAAAAAGCCGTTAAATAAAGCAAAAAAAGCCCAAAAGAGGAAAAAAAACAACCCACCAGCAGACCCAGACACACTTTTACTCAAAATGCCTCAATGTTTTAGTCCTTTTCTGCTTTATGGGTTCAAAATACAGTGGGGGAAATAAGTATTTGACCCCTTGCTGATTTTGAACGATCTATAACTTTAATCATATGTACATTCTAACAGTGAAAGACAGAATCCCAAAGAAAATTCCAGAAAATCACGTCATAAGAATTTATAAAAATTGATAACCATCTGATGAGGAAAAATAAGCATTCTTTGTAAGTGGGCAAAGCTGCAAAACCAGCAAGGGGTCAAATACTTATTTCCTCCACTATACATACATTAGGGCAGCATTTTACAAAAGTCTTTTTTTTTTTTAACTAAGGCAAAGTCAAACTACACATCCTTAAGTAGGAAGGATTTAAAAAGTTATGGCTCAAAAATAGAAATAATTGGACTTTTTTTATCCAACTGAAGATGGGAATTGACTTGACACAAATTAAAATTAACTGAAGACGTGTAAAGAGATTAATTTAAATAAATCTACAAGTTTAACCGCATCATTTCCCCCTTAAATTTAAAGAAAATATGGTAAATATTTGGAAACTGAGATAAATATTCAGACGTGTTGCGCAGTTTGTAGTTCACTACTCAGTCAGGAGAGTTAACAATTTTTAATAAATGAAATAAATAAATCTCACTACTTATTTAACTCGTTTAAAGTCTAATATTATGTTAAATGAGACCCAAGAAAATAATTACTTCTATGCTTTTCTCCCAAATTTAACCCTCAGCCCGACTAATGATTATCCAGTTTAAGGGGAATTGGTTTTTAAACTAGAGGAATAGCATGAAAGTGATTAAAATGATGTGAAAATATGGCCGTTTTGACAACAAAGATCACTTCTTTTTAGTACATTTCTTAAAAAAACACCCCAAAATCCCCAATAAAACCACCCTAAACAGATTTATCCTTCATTTTCGTTTCAGATTTGCTTCTTTTTTTCAAGCTTTTGCCAAAACTTTAATGTCCAAACACAAAAAAAGGGTCAATCTGATTTATTCCTACATAAAAAGGGTTAGATCTATGGCTGTAAGACACCACCACCACCATGAATCAGCTTTTTTTTCTAAAATTCTGGTTATTTCTGAACAGCTCGTTAATAATCAGGAGCAGCATGCATGTTTCGGGTTTTTACCCAAAATTAAAGCCGGGAACGTCACCACCTCAGTCCTGCTGGGACAAAACGCAAACGTCACATGCACGTTTTTCAGAGCAGCCTGTAGGAGCCTCGGTTGGATATCCAACTCCTCCCACATCCAAGTCGGCCATTTTGATTAGGTCATGTGACTAGCAGCTTTCTAAGGTGGAGACAAAACTGTCTATACGAAATCAGAAATCCTGACCCTAACCCTAAACCTAACCCTGACCCTAACCCTGACCCTAACCCTAAACCTAACCCTGACCCTAATCCTAACCCTGATCCTAATCCTAACCCTGACCCTAACCCTAAACCTAACCCTGACCCT
>JABUIW010037706.1:191-12885 GCA_013363375.1 Menidia beryllina | reverse complement strand
ATCCTAATCCTAACCCTGACCCTAACCCTAAACCTAACCCTGACCCTGATCCCAACCCTAATCCTAACCCTAACCCTCCAACCTTCATAATTGAGAGAAATAAATATTTTTTGGTTAAACTTGTTTGGACTTATTGTACAAACCTATTTAACATCCAGTATTTTAACATAATATTACGGATAGAGTTTAATTCAGTGTTTGCAAGATTCATTTCACTATTTTTAAATTAATGTCTATATTGCCATGAAGCAATTCCGGTTTTCGTGCCTGGGATCTTCCTATTGGTGACCTAATCAAAATGGCCGACTTCCTTGGCCATTTGGTTCTCCGGAGGCGTTTCCACTCACGCTTTGTCAAAATAAGAGGAGTGTAGCGTGTTGGCGTTGAGCGCGTTGCTGTTGTCCAGACCCAGACCCGTCCGGGTTGTCAGGGCCTTTTGGGCCTTCTGGTCTTTGGCGAAGTTCCTGCAGGCGGCGAGTTTCGACTCCAGAGCCTGAGCGGAGACACGAGAGGTGAGGAGGGAGGGAGGAGCGAGCTTTAAAAGCTCTTTAAAACCTTTAAAAGCTCAGTCAGGCAACCGGACAGGAAGCTTCCTAAGAGACGTCAGGCCTCTGATCCAGAAGCTTCATCAGCTCCAAAATAAGTAAGAGAAGCAGTAAAACAACCAAAAATAAGTGGAAGAGGCAGAAAAATAATTAATATAAATGTAGAATCAGATTAATATACTGTAGGTGGAGCTAAAGAATTAAGAGAAAACCAAAGGTGGCTCTGGTCCCACCAGGGGGGTTAGGGTTAACTTACCCTGCTAATTGGACCTTCACAGTCTGCTCTTATTGGTTCAATGTGCAATTAATGAAGATTGGCCACCAGGCTGGTCAAATTTAGCAATGAAACCTCCCATACTAAAATGAGAGGTGTTTCAGTTTCATTGTCCAATGCCTGTAAGTGGAACAAGTAGAAAAACAATGAAAATATGAGAGGAAAAAGTAGAAAAACACTTTAAATAAAAGTGGAAAAAGTTGAAAAACAATGAAAAATAAGTGGAAAAGGCATCCAAACGCCCCAAAATAAGTGGAAGAAGCAGCAAGACAATGAAAATATAAGTGGAAGAAGTAGAAAAACAATAAGAAATAAGTGGAAAAGGCAGCAAAACTCCCAAAAGCGAGTAAAAGAAGCAGCTAAACAACCAAAAATAAGTGGAATAAGAACCAAAACAATGAAAATATAAGTGGAAAAGTAGAAAAAAAAGTGGAAGAGTGTCTTTGTTTGCTGCATGTCCAGTTGCCTGACTGAGCTTTTAAAGCTGGACCATGACCGGGATGACCGGGGGTCTTCACAGGGAGGAGGACCAACTCACCCCGACCTTCCGGAGCAGGTCGCTCACGATGTTGAGGGCGGAAATTCGGGCGGAGGGCGTCAGCGGCGAGTTGCTGCCGTAGCCGTTAGATAGCACTAGAAAAGATGGAGAGATTCAACTTTATTTATGTCCAAACGAGTCCAAAACAGACCCCACATTCAGTCACTGTGCAGCAATTAGTCATCTCAGCCATATTAAATATTAAAAGGCAAAACACTACATAGACTATTCAAATTCATTTACATATCATTAAACTGTTGGCACAAAAATGGATAAGAATATGTCTTATAGCCCAGATTCTCCTGAATGCACCATTATGAGGCCTGTGAAGGGATGCATTCAAATAAATGGGATTTAAGCCCTCCAGTTTGTTGACGAGGACCCGGGTGAGGAAACACTGACATAAAACGAGCTTCTGTATAAACTGAATACAATAAGAATGAAAACTATCCTTTTAAATCAGGAAATAAACTATTTAATTAGCACCTTTCTGTTAGAATGACTCACTTTAGCATAACATGTTATAACTTATGTGTCATATTTGATTCATACGGTTTCGGAATTCTTTTGGATCTGAGACTTTTTGCATCATTCAGTGGTAAAAGCTTTGCTCAGACCCCTGTTGTACACATTCAGATATACCTGATAACAGCTAGTAGAAGACTACACCAAAATATATTTTTGACTTATTGCACGCTAATTTGATCAAAATAATTTCTGTTCTTTTTCTTCATATGTTGTTGAGGGGCCAAAGAAAGACTTCCGACTAAAAAAATCCAATGTTATTCCTATTTTTCTTAGATCAGGCTTTAAAGGGTTAACTTCCACTTTGTTTCTTTGTCAGATCAAAGCCCCCGGGGAGGGCTAAGGGTTGGAGGGCTACCTGTGGGCTGGGTGAAGGCGTTGTCCAGGCCTTTGCTGAGCGGCGTGGCGGGCAGGGAGAGCGAGTTCTGCACGGCCGAGTCCGTCCTCAGCTGCTCCTGCGTGGGGGAGCCGGGGGCCGACATCCGGGACCCGTCCACCTGCCGCTCACGCACAGCCAGCTCCTGCCGCAGGTCTGATGAGCCAGAGAGACGTTAGCATTTGGCTATAATCACTCACTTTAGCATAGCATGCTAACACATGATGTAAATTACTGAACTATATTTTGCATTGAAGTCTCTGGCTGTGACCACTTGCATTAGATCCATTTTTAGGTCAACACATCCACACACCACTTGTGACCACATTCCTGTCATCTGCATGAATTAGGACCTGGCCTGTTCATGCCCAGAGGTAACTAGCCAATAGCACTCAGTTATGTCCAGTCCTCCTGTTAGAATTTGGCTATAATTGCTCACTTTAGAATAGTATGCTACTATCACATGATCTATGTAAATTACTGATTGTTTTATTTCCTTTTATAACTATAACACAGACTCTCTTTTCTCTCTTTTTCTCTCTTTGTTGCATTAGATCCACCTTTAGGTCAACACACACACACACCATTTGTTACCACATTCCTGTCATCTGCATGAATTAGGACCTGGCCTGTTTATGCCCAGAGGTAACTGGCCAATAGGACTTGGTTATGTCCAGTCCTCCTGTTAGAATTTGGCTATAATGACTCACTTTAGCATAGTATGCTAACACATGATCTATGTAAATATGTAAATATTACTGATTGTTTTATTTTCTTTAAAACTATATTTTGCATTGAAGTCTCTGGCTGTGACCACTTGCATTAGATCCACCTTTAGGTCAACACACACACACACACACACACACCATTTGTTACCACATTCCTGTCATCTGCATGAATTAGGACCTGGCCTGTTCATGCCCAGAGGTAACTGGCCAATAGGACTTGGTTGTGTCCAGTCCTCCTTTGAGGAGGCGGATCGAGCCCCGGAGATAATGCCCATCACCCAGATCTCAGGGCTCTTTGCCCACTGAGTCCCAGAGAGAGGTTTTTGTCTGTGATATACTATATATAAGGGGAAGCCTCACCTCTGGCTTCGTCCTTCAGCCTCTGCACGGACACCAGGAGCGACTCCTTCTCGTCCAGCTCGCTCTCCAGGAAGGCGTTCCTCTCGATGGCCTGGTTCAGGCGCTGCTCAAAGGTCTCCAGAGACACGATGGTGGCCCTGAGGAAACCAGCTCGCATTAGTTATGAAAAAGCTCCTTCAATCAAGTCCGTCTCCCAGCAGACTGCAGGAAGCCAAGGATGGCGATCCAACCCCGCCCACATCCAAGTCGGCCATTTTGATTAGGTCACCAATGGGAAGTTCCCAGGCAAGAAAATCCTAACTGCTTCATGGCAATATAGACATTAATTTAAAAATAGTTAAATTAATCTAGCAAACACTGAATTAAACTCTATCCATAATATTATGTTAAAATAGTGGATGTTAAATAGGTTTGTACAATAAGTCCAAACAAGTTTAACCAGAAAATATTTATTTCTCACAATTATGCCCAAAAGTTCTTTTATCTGTCCTTCTCTTTAGGGACCTCCTTCTCCTGCCTCAGGCTAAAGAAGCAGAAGGATCTTGGAAATTATTTTGTGAATTATAATCTGACAGCTTAAATCTGATCGTTGCCAGTAAATAAAAAAAACAATTACCAAAAAATGGTACAAAGGAGCCCCCCCCATAAAACGAGGACTGGCTGGAAAATTGTTAAGGACATATATGTCCTAGAGGATTGACCCAGAGAATAAGACTAAAGATGGACTCCTGTGTGGAAAAAGTGGATTATTTAGTGACTAATTTAACATATAGGAAATTGTTTACCAGCTTGAGTCATATCTCAATCCGGACTGTATATAGTTTTGTTTATGTTCTGTCTTTGTTTTTGTATTTTACTCTCTTGACTCTTGACTTTTACTCTCCTTTTTTTCTTTTGCACACCTTGTAATTGTCAATAAAGAAAAATAAAGTATACAGTAACAGAAGGATGAACGAATTCCCAAGGGGATCCAAAATGTTCTAAAAAGTCTCCACTGGTTCCTGACAGAGTTCCTGGTCTGTTCCAGGCTTGGACATTATGTCTGAAAGCAGCTCCTTATGCTCCGTAACGGATCGATTCCTCTGTGAGAAAAGAGTATTGATCCACATCCCATTACAGCAGCCAGAGGTGGGATGAGTTTGAACCGTTTGGCTTCGGTCGATTGTCGGTGATGAATTTCTACCAGCTGTAGACAACAGCTCACAGCTCAGACTCCACGAAAAATAGCTCCCATTTTATCACTATAAAGAAGAAAGGTCAACCAGGGAAATGACAAAGTGCCCAGAACGGGGTTTCAGAGGAACAAACACCATCAGGATGTCAACTTTCCTGTTTAATTTTCAGTTCAGGTTGGCTTGTAATACAACAACACTTATTAGAAACACTCTCTATTCTTTTCAACCTGTTTTCTTCATATATTCAAATATTTTTATTTGGTTTTGCACAATGAACAATTCCCCAAACAGCAACCCCAACACAAAGAATTATAAAGTAACAATAATAACACAAAAAAATAAGTAAAATAAAAAATAAAAACCTGACAAGTTACAGTTACAGAGCCTGTGAATCAATTATGTCCCAGTATTGTATGTTAAAATAATTTAGAAATGGCTGCCAGACCTTATAAAATCTCTGGGTTGAACCCCAGATCGTGTGTTTCAAGTGTGCCATTACATCCTCAACCTTAAAGAGAACAGTTATTTATCCTGCTATCAATTATTGGAATAATTGCCCACTGAATATACGTGAACTCAATAGTAAAGTATCTTTTAATTATTACTCGAAAATGCAGTATTTAAATTTGTGAGTAGAGAATTATGAAAGTGAGAATTATGAAAGTGAGAATTAATAGATATAAATTGAATGATTTCTGATGATGTTTATAAGAATCTCTACAACGTTTAATTAAATTACTTTTGTTTTGTTTTCTAGACCCCAGAAAGACGAGCTCATCCCACTTTTGGTGACAGCTAACGGGGATCTTTTTAACAATAAACAATCCAGGTAAGAGGAAGGGATCCTGAAGGTATTTTTCTTGATCTGGAAGGCGTATCTCCTCCGATCCTAAAGGTTTTTGCTTTTCTAAACACGGTGTGACTTCTCAAACTACTCAGACTGACTCTTCGGTAACTCACAGCCCACATGAGGGGCATTTCTGCTACTGGGGGGGGGGTCAAACGCACCTTTTGGCCCTCTCCAGGTCGTCGTTGGACTGCTCCAGCTCGCGGACGTACTTGTGGAGCTGCTCCCTGACGCTGCGGGTCTGGCCCAGGTCGTCCTCCAGGAGGGAGATCTGCTTGTGGCTCTGCGAGCACTGGCGCTCCAGCTTCTCCTGCAGCAGCAGAGGAGCAAACATCAGACCGGAGGGAAGCAGATCAGAGGCTAAATCAGCCTGGCCAAGGATGGAGATCAAACCCCGCCCATGTCCAAGTCGGCCATTTTGATTAGGTCACCAATAGGAAGATCCCAGGCAAGAAAATCCTAATTGCTTCATGGCAATATAGACATTAATTTAAAAATAGTGAAATTAATCTTGCAAACACTGAATTAAACTCTATCCATAATATTATGTTAAAATAGTGGATGTTAAATAGGTTTGTACAATAAGTCCAAACAAGTTTAACCAAAAAAATATTTATTTCTCACAATTATGAAGGGTCAGGGTTAGGTTTACGGTTAGGTTTAGGGTCAGGATTAGGGTTAGGGTTAGGTTTAGGGTCAGGATTAGGGTTAGGGTTAGGGATAGGTTTAGGGTCAGGGTCAGGTTACTGATTAGGGTTAGGATCAGGGTTAGGACATAGGGTTAGGTTTAGGGTCAGGATTAGGGTTAGGACATCGTTTATCTTCTGATTTCGTATAGACAGTAAAGTTTCGTTTCCACCTCAGAAAGCTGCTAGTCACATGACCTATCTGTATATTCTGTATATTCTGGTTTTTGCTTTATTGTTCCACTATTTTATTAATTATATATCTAAATAAAGTAAAAATTCTACATTTATTTTGACAAAATCTTTAAGAAATCACATCTGGAAAGCCGGTTTTGACCTAGAAATCAAATCCTGGCTGCTGCTCACTGGGATGCATCAATATGTGATGAGTTCTGGGGGAGTTTCTTTAGGGAACGCTTTCAGTGAGAAGAGGCTTCTTAAAGGTGGACGGACGGGTCTCTGTCTGAGGTTTGTCTGGACAAACACCTCACACCTGCTGTTGGCAGGCCGGGAAAAAAACGAACCACTTTCCTTCTGCTAATTATGGGGTGAGAATGAGAGCCTGATGAATATTAATGAGCCTCCCCGATAGGCTGAAGAGCAGGTGGTGACATTTGAAAAGCGGTGAGGTTTCCATCAGCAGTTATATTTGCAAATGGACCCATAACGAGATATACGTCCCATTCTGGGGCTGCTGTGCCTGAGAAAAGGCTTCAGTTTGGGTGTAATTTGCATTTCGGGCTGACTTTTGCATCTGCTTTGCCTCCTGGACACATGCCTGACCTAGCAAGCTAACATAAAGATGTGAAATATTCATATCCAGAGTAAACATGAAGGCATGCCGTATCTCACTGGGATGATGTCATTCCCAACTAAGAATGCAAAAAATCTTATTATGGATTAATCCTTGCCTAAATCACATTTTTAGTAAGAAAAACACTATTGGGGCATCTCAATATCATAATTTTATAATATATCATAATGCTTATTTCTGCATTTACACAAATATTTACAGCAGATGAAGTTATCCTGACTTATTCACTTTGCTTTTTTAATTAAAGAAAAATCTAAAATGTCTATTCATTTGAAAAATACTTGATGCAAATACTAATCTCTTACAAAGATTTAGCTCTGATTGCTAAACTTCATGCTGTTTATTACATATGTCTAGAAACAGAATTATTACCTTGTGAAATATGCCTACTTATTACGAATCTGTATATCACTTTTAATTAGGAAAAATAAATAATTTTAGGCCCCCTAGCTGGGTCTTTTGTTAGTTAATCTGGGTGCTTTTTCCACCATGAATAGGTCATTTTAACTTTTTGTAAGCTTTTGGAGAGACCCACCTCGTTATATCAACAATTTGAATATTTGTTAGGCAAAACAAACATGTTAATCATCATTATTGTCCTAAAAATGTTATTATGAACTCCTCTGACCACATAAAAGCTCTGGAGGAAGAGCAGGATCGCATGAACCTTTGTTTCTCGCTCTGTTTTGGCCGTTACCTTCAGTGTTTCGGCCTCGTTCCTGAGCCTCTGGTTCTCGGACTGCAGGTCTCTGATGCGATGCTCGGCCTGACCCAGCTGGGCCTCCAGCTCCGCCTCCAGCTCCCGACTGCCCTCCTGGAACTCCAGCAGCTCCTCCCGGGCCTCCTCACAGCTGCAGGCAGAGCCAAGAGGGGCCATCGGGACCAGTGGTGGAGAAAGTACTCATACAATGTACTTAAGTAAAAGTACAAATACACAGACAAGTACCACATTATTATTTTACTTAAGTAAAAGTAAGAAAGTACAAGCTTTTAAAACTACTTAAGTATTAAAAGTAGAAGTACTTGCCAACCATAATACCTAACGGCTTATATAATGTCATTAAGTGTACCTATCGTATAGAGTTTTTTTTTGCTCTAGTGGCCTTTTAATGATAGTAGCTGGACAGGAAAGGGGGCAGAGACAGAGAGGGGGAGACCTGCGGGAAAGGGCCGTGGGCCGGATTCGAACCCAGGCCGCCCGCTTGCGAGCAGAGGCTCTGTATATGGGCCTCCCGCTGTAACCATTAGGCTACAGCTGCGGCTGTATTTAGTTTTAATAAATCAGTAATGTACTAATTTAATGAGCAATGCTGCAGATAAAGCATGTTTTTATTGTGTTTAACCCCTGTGACAGTTTAGATTTAGATATTTTATGCAGGTCCTGCATACTGTGCCGCTCTTCTTGAGGGAGGGCCTAATGGTTATTTCCCTCTTTGGATTGGTTCAGCGGACTGATTCTGCTCTCGCCATTGGATACTTTCAAACTAACGAACAAATCAAAAAAACGAAATGCGTCTTGGATGTAACGAGTAACGAAAAGCTGTATAGAAATGTAGTGAAGTAGAAAGTACAGATACTTACTGTTAAATGTAGTGGAGTAAAAGTAGAAAGTATCCATTATTAAATCTACTAAAGTAAAGTACAGATACACGGGAATTGTACAAGTACTTCGTTACTTCCCACCACTGATCGGGACACAAGTCGTGGCCGAGGCAGAGTAGGGTCTGACCTGCTCTGTTTGGAAAGCGCTGTGAGACAACTGTTGTTGTGATGTGGCGCTATATAAATAAAATTGAATTGAATTGAATTAATTTGAATTTTGTAATGTCATTGTCTGAACGTGTGTTTGGACTGATTTTGTATTTTGTGATTTTGTGTTGTTTGGTCTGGACAGATGTAAACTAGCAACTATGCTATAATCTGGCTCATTTATGATCTGTATGAGATTGTTCATTAATGTGCACTGTCCTGATTAAAGAAATAAATAAAATGTAACACTAAAATGTAACACTTCAAAAAGGCATAAAAATGGGCCGATTGGCTGGATTCATCAAAGCTGGAATCGTTTTTCTTTCTTCTTGCCTGGACACAGAAGCTGTGACCTAGATCTAATCTCCCACAGTCGGCATTTTGCGTCATCTCGTCCCCAAAGTGGGTGGTTTGAATGATTTATCAGCATAATATCATTAAAACACACACTTCTTACAGTCCTACAAACTATGAGCAAAGATTTTTTTGAAAATGTTTCTTAAAATGAAAATATAAAACAGCTGGACAGTAGAAAAACTTGAGATGAATTTCTTTTTGCTTATAAGAGGGTTGTAAACTGAAGAGAGCCATGTTAAATGGGTTGAAACTGAAAGGGAAGACACAAGATATCAAAATCAGACATTGGTGAGATGGAAAAGAGTAAATGAATATGATCTGGTATTTCTGTCTGTTTGGGCTTCTCACATAAGCTGGATCCAGATAATCAGTTTAATTGTCATCATTGTGGGTTTGACCGTTAAATAAACCCGAAAAGCTGAAATATGCTGATCAACAAAGCTGTATTCTCATATAAATTAAGTCAAAATATGGAGCTTGCCTTCACTAAATAACATCTAAGCTCTGTTTGGTAACATTTTAAACCAAAGAATGAAGAACAGTTCCACACAATTAGCGTTCTTGCTATGAGAAACATCCCATTGTGAATATCATTTTCCATCTTTGTAACTGGTTTTAAATGATACTCTTCATTAACAACAGGTTTTGTCAGCAGATGCTGGAAGAGTCAACCTGTGAGGGTGAAATCAATGAGGTTTCCCACCAAAAAACTACAGTTTTAGGTAAATTCTTTCACGCTGTGTGTGAAAAAGAACTGGGACTCGTTCACAGCCCAGAGGATTTTGCAAAATGCTCATTTGGTTTCCGGTTTGACGTGTCCACCAACAAATCCCGACCCTAAAGGGCCCAGTTCTGGTGCGATCTGTTCACCTCACGAGCATAAAGGATTAACCAGAAAGTGAATCTCTGCTGCAATGTCATGTGACCACAGACTAAAAATGGCATCCTGTGGCACACAGCCAGAAAAACCATTTGTCCTGAAGGGCACAGACTCAGATCTATGTTTGTCCTCTTTGTTTCTGTTACTCAGCATTCGAAAACACCCCGACGTAGCACGAGAGTTTAGCACACGAGTTTGAAAGAGTTTTGGAATAGCTGGTGGCTCTTTCTGGGCTCCAGACTTTGACTTGAAAGCAGCTTTAAGATCAGCATGAACTCATAAAATGTTTAGATTTCTGTTTCCACGATAAAATGTAACAGATAAAAAAACCTTTACACTATGTTAGCACAGCTGTTTTTCAGGTTTCTAACATCAAAATGGTTCAAATAATGTAACTAGCCAATCATATATATATATATATATTCACGATAATGACAGTTAATTGCTCACTAATTAAAGCTAATTAAACCTGGTTAAGTTGAGCTAACGGCAGAGTTTAAGTCTGGCTGCTTTTTTATTTCTATTTTTTATGTTTTCATTCAGCTTTAATGAATCTCTTCTGCTTTATTCTGTCTGAAAGCCAAAACTGCAGAGCAGAACCCTATTTTTCAAAGAAAATTTGGGGAGTTTAAAGGGACACAATGGGGCTTTTTTGGAGGAAAAATGTCTTTTTTAAAGTGGTTACATGACATGAGCCCCTCCTGTTATCAAAACCTCCCAGGTGGCTCCTCCTGCTCATTATTTGGAGACTCTTACATAACCGGGTGCACTTTTGAACAAACAAGAGTTACCACAGAATGAAGTTACCTGTCACAGTGTCACATTTCAGCTAGCTTTGGATAATAAACCGATTCCACTAAATCCGCCCAGACAGACACGGGGCTCTTTTGTGCTTTTGTGACACCTGAGCTGTTGCTTTTGTGGGGAGATGGGAGAGGTTTTCACTGCTCTTCTCACAGAAAAGAGCCAACCGATATGCCAACTCTCCTTTTTTTAATTGAAAACGCAGAACTGAGGAGGCAGCAGACAAAGCATTCCTCCACTGCCTCGTCATTAGAGCCCATATCAGCTTTCAAGAAAAAAGGAGCAATTCAGCAAAAAAAATGTGTAAAAATGAGGGAAGAGAAGGTTGCGACACAATTAGATGTGCTGTAGTTACTTGGATTCGATCAGATTATTGTGTTTTGGGAGCCGGAGGAGCAGCGATGTGGTATAAATCCAAAGTTTACCCATAAAAAACTGAACCGAGGTACAAGAAAAAGCTGCAAACAAAACTTAGCAGAGTAAGATTAACAAAAAACAACACAAACAGCGGCCTGATGAGGAAGAAATGACAACCAGGAGAATAAAGTGATAACAAAATGCATGAAAAAGACAAGGCGACAGGACAAGAGTGGAGGAAAAATGGACAAATTGCACAGAAGGAACAAAAAAATACAACCGAAAAGAATTAGACTGAAGGCAGATAACAGAATTTACCAAAACAAAACACAATATGAAGATATAAAGGAAGACACAAATAGCCACAACACAAATAACTGGACGCGTTATGATATTTGATTAAAACATCCATATTTCCATGTTATTTCATTTAAATCATCATTGGAGGAACTCTTTTATTTATGGGTAAGAATATTAACTGTAAACAAGATGTTTTCCAGCTACATACCCTTTCTTATATTTGAGGGAAAGAGCCTTCCAAAAGTCAATCTCCTCGTCCTTTGAGGAAAACTTGGGTATCATGTCCATTTCCATGGCAAAACAGAAATCTACAGGAGGAAAATCAGAAGCAGAGAAGATTAAAACACGTTTGTTAGACTGATATAAGAGGAAACCTTCAGCTTATAAAGGGTGTTAATTCTCAGGAACAGCTGCTCTCAGACAAAAAAAAGAAAAGAGTTCCAGTTTGATTAATGAGTTTACATATGAAGAAAAGTGCCCCGGTCCGACCTAAATAGAGCCCCCCGGCATCACAACAGAGAGAATGCTGCTCCAGCTGGTTTTTAACCACATTAATCAGCCCACAAAAAAACAGAACAAGGCGACTCGTTCATCATGCGGACGGTTTGTGAGCAGGTTGGACGACAAACATTTAACTCTCACGTTGTTGAACAGCATATTCTGGGTATTGTTGGCGTCTCATGCTAAAGAGATAAAGCCAACAAAAAGGGGAAGTACAATTAGGTTTTCCGAAGCTTCAAAGCCTCCAGGTAAGCTTCAAATAAAGGGATTGGCTTTCTTTGTGTTGGAGGATCACTGATATTAAAGAAACACAGCACATGTCTCACTCTGTGAGAATCTGCCTAGTAACACATGATGAAACAAAAATAACCAACACTTAGGTGTTCATGAAAGAGGCTTTTTTCAAAAAACAGAAATAACAACAACCTACCAAATGTACCACTGAAAGAAGTCTATCCTGACCTCTGACTTTTATAACATCCTTAAAATACCAACACAGATCTATTTCTGACACGTGCTGAGTAATTCAGCGTCAAATTACGCCTTAAATGATTCAATTACAGAAGAGATGAGACATAAACACACGGTCTTCTGACCCATTCATACACATATTAATTTAATGTATACAAGATGGGTTGACACATGGACATTAAGTCGGATTAAAGAGATGTAAAGAGGTCATGTGGCCACAATGTATTTTTAGACAGATGACCGCGTTAAGCAATGATCTCAGAATATAGGAAATAAATAATAAAACGCCCATCCCTGAGAAGAAGCTTAGACAAATAATCTAAGAATATCTATTTACAAGCAAAACTGCATTTGCACGAGCAAACCCAGCAAAAACAAGACTGGAAAAGGTCTAACGAGTGTTCCCA
>JABUIW010037683.1:0-13159 GCA_013363375.1 Menidia beryllina | reverse complement strand
CACCCACACGCCACCTACTTATGCCAGACCCAGAGGATTATCTATAAGCTTACACCTATCTTTATCCCCCCCGAATCTCACCAATGCTCAATTCACACCCCCGGCACTGCTTTATGTTCCCACTCATGGTCGCAATTCCCCGAATGGAAACCCAACTTTTCCGTCCCAAAAGCACCCGGAGGGATGAGTGATGGAGAGTTTTTTCAGTCACACCGGGAAAAAAGAAGGTGTTTCCAAAATAGAAAAGCTGAGTTCCTGACAGATTACCAACTGATGTGCACGTCTCTCTGCCAAAAGCCGGTTCCCACTTTTGACCTTTACCACCTTACGATTCTTCAACCGAAAGGCGAATAGCAGCGGAAAAATAATTTTGAGACAAAATGAAAAAGATCAAGACGGCTCAGAGCGAAAGGAAAGGTAAAACGTCTGTGTTGGGACCCGAGGAACGTGTGAATGTAAAACTAAGGTTTTCTGGAGTTTGTTTACCTCCTCGACACAACACACTTGTGAACACAGTGCAGCCCGTGTGTGTGTGTGTGTGTGTCTGTGTGTGTGCATGGCCGTATCCTGGAGAGGCGTAGATGGGCTGCATTATGCATGCTGAAACCTTGCATAGGTTATGACTTCTGCCTCTCCGACATACATATTCATGTGGAGGGTGTGTAAAATAGTGGCTGCGACTGCTGACAGCCGGAGAAGGAGCTCCAGTGGCGCCGTCAGGGCTCCAACACCTCCCGCTTTCCTCTCCGGAGGAGGGTCTGAACGAGTCTGAACGAGGCTGATGAGGCTCCGGGGTGCGGGGGGGGGGGGGGAACAGCCACCGAAACCTCACGGCTTTGTCAACAGTGCCGGGGTCATTTCCTGGTGGAAATCACCGAGAAAGGTGCAGAAACTTCAAGTGGAAGACGTAAAATTGCCAAATTCTTAGGCTCCACTTGAGGTTTACGTCCTGTTTTAAAGGACATACGTGCTCCCCACTTCCCGATCTGACACAAAAGTCCGGAGATCTTAATGAAATGTCCATGAAATGAAATGCTTTTCTCAAAAATAATGCTGCTGGGTGGAGATCCAGATGAGATTCAGATGAGATTCAGATGAGGGGGATTAGATCGTTCTACACTGAACTGAAGGTGTGGCCATGATCTGTATAAATTATAGAAGAAGACGTCCCCTTTTGGAGGTGAAGTCAGACTGAAATGGCCTTAAAGACAGCTGGGTACTCCAATATAGTCCAATATATATCCAGTCTCCCATTTATAAGACCCATCAAGTTCTTTCATGAAATATTAACTCGGTTAGTTTGTCCCAAAAGTTCTAATAATCGCATTAGCCACCATTTCTTTAGTCACTGTCATCTCTGTTATCAGTTATTTGAAAATATATATATTTCAAAAGCATTCTTAACTTTAAAGTGGGTGAAGTCACAGAGTTTCTGCCTGTTTAGTCGTAACAGGTCGATGTCTACTAGATGAATACATTTGCTCAATCTGAACATTTAACTAACTAAAACCAATTTATGTTCCAATTTACATTTAAAAAAAAATCCTCTGTAAGTTATTACATCAATAGAACCATTTTAAAATAAATCGATTGCTCATTTAACAAATAATCCTATATTTGAATAATTTATAAACAATTTTTTGTAATTTCTTGAAACAAAATCTTAAACTTTCTGTCTAGTTTTTCAGAGAATGATGTTGTCATTTTTCAGTTGTTTAAATCCACTAAGCTAAAAAAATTCTGAAAGAAGAAATAAAACAAGAACGAGCCCATAACCAGGGAACTCTGAAGTGTTTGTTGACATCAGTACATTGAGAAATTTACATTTTAGTGATGAACGTTGGTAAAAATGCACTTTATCCTGATGTGTTGAACAAACAAAGCTCCCAACAGGCTGATAACACTAATAGCTGGGTTCCACACCTTCATCATGTCCTGATATATTTAAAAAAAAAATGGCAGAGGTAGGCACTGGTGGTGATCCCCAACTTTACATCAGTGTGGTTGTGCTGAAAATCCCATGTAGCTGCAGCTCTTAAACTTAGCATTCAGTCAGTGTAACTCCGGCAGTTTTGTTCCAGTGTTTTAAACTGTACATTTTAATTAGGCCCTTCAATAAATCAACACATCACACATCTAACGGTGCACATGGATCTCTAACATTTGCTGTGCATGTTAGAGATGCTGTTGTGTGAAACAGGAAGAACCGTCAGCTAGCTGATCGCGCGCACACTTAAATGGCTTAGTTGGCTAGTTCAGAGCTAATGCAGCTCAGGTAATTAATTACGATAATAGAGTTGCTCAGCTCCACATCATCTGACTCCACAGTTCAGTACCGAATCGGTTTGAGTCCTTTAATATGTTTTAAATAAGCACTTTCCTACTCTCTCTCTCTCGCCGTTATATATCCGTGCAGTGATTAGTGGTTTTCTAACAGTTCTATGATTACCAGAACTGCTAAAGAATTACAGATATGCTTCTGATTATTGTATTAATTGATGATCAGAAAGTGGTGGTAGCCTGTATAATGCCGCTTTTATAGAGGCCTTTTTTAGAGAAGAACATCACTGTAACTTCTCGAAACTTGTACGTTTTTTGGTGGAAACTGCACGTTGTAGAACTTCTTTCCGCCCAGCCTTTACAGACCATCACATGGACAAATAGGTTTACAGCACAGTCTTTGTTTTCGCTCCACACAAGCCATTACGCTGGTTGGCACAGGTGGTCGGAAACGTTTGATCGACTGGTTTTAAATGGAGTGGAAACTGTGCCGGGTCCGGCCGGCGCTGTGCTAGCGGAGCATTCGGAGTGCACCTGGATGCTCGTACATCCTCTCTGTGTGCGGCAGGCTTTGGCCAAATCCACCGCTCAAGTCGTTTTGAGCTGGTTGGATTTCTTCAGCCTGCAATTTGACTTCAACCCTATCCAAGGCACATAGCAAAGATCATTGATTGTCTGCTCTGTGTAGCACCTTAAACATCCAAACGGCTTATTTAATGAATTAATTTAGTTCTGTTGGACCAGTTGGAAGGTTCTTACTGCTCATGCTGGTAATTTCATGTTAGCAATGGATGTCACAAACATACCTGTAGGGATTATGAGAAGTTACATTTTTAATTTGATGTCTTAGACTTTTTTTTTGTGGTATCATTTTATGATACACAACATGTGAGGTGGTCTCGTGCAGTTGCTTTCAGGCTATGGAAAGTGGTGCATGTCTAAAAAGGATTGAAAAGAAACATTGTTGAAGCGTTTTAATACGTCACCTCATCCCTGAGCTGATTTCTGCCTGGTTCGCATCAGGTATGCTTTGGCTGGTATTGGTTTTTGAGGACTACAAATCCTGTGATCCCTCCTGACAACGTCATCAAAAATTGTTTTGTTTTGATTCAGTGCACCAAAGGGACAGAAATCCCCGATTGGTTCAGTTGAAGTTGCTTGATTTATATTGTTTAGCGGGTCATTGTACTCGTGAAGTTGTTGGATTTTAAGCCTGATCCAAGAATAAAACAAAACAGAAAATTACTTTTTTTTTGGTTTGAATTCCGTATTTGGCCTTTTAACAAAATATGTAAAAAGAAAAAACTGAAATACATTTTTAATGTTAATCATTTATTACTATGCGATAAGTCAAGATTATTTTTCGTGTAGTCTCCTGCCCCCTGTTATCAGGTGTATCTGATTGTGTACAATAGGATTTTGAGCAAAGTTTTTACCATTAAATTATGCAAAAGGGGTCAGACGCAAAACATTTCAGAATCCGTATGAATCAAATATGATACGTTTGGCATTACGGGGTTAAACATCCACATTTTAAGGCGTCACTTCTACCATGGCGTTCCTAGAGATGTGAATGTATCCACACGCGTGACTTGAGTGACACTCTGAGTGGTCGGAGTTAGCTCTGATCCCCTTTTTATTCCACTTCCAGACCCATCAGTCCCTGTGTCCACCCCCCCGGGCCATATAATCCACTGTATGAGAGGTTCTTCTGTTGTCCGGCTCTCCCCTCCTCCCAAGCGCACAGGGTGACCCCCTCACTTCGCTACCTACTTTAGCGCAGTCCCCCCAATGGGAGATTATAGATATTGCAATCTTTAATATGGGCTTTATGCTCAGGGGCCATTATCAGTAATCTGTGGAGGGGAGGGAGTCTGACCTGGTTTCTGCAGCCCACCACTGGACAGCCAGACACATTTTCATATACCATCTGCAACGCGCTGCCCGGCTTTGTCAAACTCCGATCAGGGACGCTTCTTTAAAGGGAAGCGGGAATTATTGACTAGCCCTATGAATAGATAAGATAGCTGCGTTTTTCTTCGATCTGTTGCATCTAGTTCAGTGTCAGCTCACTGGACTGATGGCTCATTCTGCCCGGGCTACTGGCAACACCACAACATATCCCACAGTGTTTATTTCAATGAAATAGAAAAGTTTTGATTTCTGTTTTTATCTCTATCTTTAAAAAAAAATGTATGCATTTAGTTTACCAATACAACAATGACAATACAAGAACTTTAAAATCTCCAGTTTTTATTGATTTATTTATTTATTTTAATGATTTCTAATCAAGAGCCTGACCAAATATTTCCTGGATAACATTTTTTATCAGCTCTGTTATGTAATACATCCCAAAATGTCTATGCAAGAGCTGACTGCAAAGACATGGGCATGTTTGTGTGCCCTAAATAATCATATTTCATGGATACAGCATGTAAAAATGATTAACTTATGAGAATCTTCTATTTGTGAAGCCATCAAAGGCCAGTGACGCCAAATTAAACTTACACTTAACAAAAAAAAATTATATAAGTATATTCACTTTGACAGATTTTATGAATTTGCCTTTTTCCTCATTCAAGGATCGCTTAGTGAGTGGAATTTGATTTATTTTCTAAAGAAAAATACTTTGTTTTCCTCCAACAAGCACAGTTTCATCCACATAACAACAGAAACTCTCAGTATTCACCACCCTTGACAGTGTTTCAAAGATTTCCTGCGGTCATCTGTTGGGGGTGGACATGTGGTGGACGAGTGTGAATAAGATGGCATAGAGGAAACTTGAATCGGCGTTGGTTAAAATCCACATCTGTCCATGAACGGTGTCGCACCACAAACTCTCTCTTAATCTTTTTCTTATAATGACCCCAAAACTCACACAACCCCCCCTCTTTTCCTCTTTTCACTCTCTTTCACTTGGCTGGAGGTGTATGTGTTTAATCTGGGCGCCTATGAGTAACACACATGTGTGTACATATTTTTTTTTTTTTGTTGAGCGTGCACACGCATGTGTGTGTGTGTTAAATATGTAAGGAGATTAAATCGACTTAAATCTCTGCGTCTGGCATAGAAATTCCAATCACATAACCTATCAGTGTGCTCCTTCCCCGGCCCGTCTCTGTGTTGTCTTTGTGTATGTGGGCCCACACTGTATGGAGGTAACAGGCTCCCCCCCCCCCCCGATCCACCTAAACCATCACAGGCTTTAGACCAAATCCCTGGCTTTCGGCGTCACATGACTGATGTTTGCAGCTGGACATTTGACATACATTTGTTATGATTATTTCGCCACGCATCTGAAGGGCATCACCTTTTTTTTCTATGTCCGATCCTTTGAATTGAGAGTGTTGAAATCCAAATTCAATAATTTAACCTGTCGATCCAGGTGGGAACGGCTAGCCCGAGGTTTCCCGATGACCCCTCCACTGACTAGGGTTGTCACGATACTAAAATTTTCAACTCGATACCAATACTCAGGAAAATACTCGACACTCGATACCATTTTCGATACCACAAGGATAAAAACAAAGACCCCAAAATTGAACTGAATTGTGTCTTTCATTTCAAACTGACCTGTTACTGATGTTATGGTGACTGGTGGCCCACATTAATGACCCTAACCCTAACAATAACCCTCCAGCCTTCATAATAGTGAGAAATAAATATTTTTTGGTTAAACTTGTTTTGACTTATTGTACAAACCTATTTAACATCCACTATTTTAACATAATATTATGGATAGAGTTTAATTCAGTGTTTGCAAGATTCATTTCACTGTTTTTAAATGAATGTCTATATTGCCATGAAGCAATTAGGATTTCCTTGCCTGGGATCTTCCTATTGACCTAATCAAAATGGCCGACTTGGATGTGGGCAGAGTTGGATATGTACTTGATTAAGGGTAGCATGTTATTATTAGCCATTAGCCGCAGCTAGCAAGGCTAACGTTGTTAATGATCATAAACAACGTAAATAAATACATAAATAAATCAGAGAGAAGGGGGGGGAGGTATCGATACTTTTGAAAATGAGTATCGTATCCGGATACAACATTTTAGTATCGATACTTTTTCGAGTGTCGATACTTTTGACAACCCTACCACTGACCCGTCCCCCCCGTCTGCTTGCCCCCGCAGTACACAGTGAGGATGTGGGCTCCACCAGACTGTACTTTGTGAATGCCTCCCTGCAGAGGGTCACCTACTCCAGCTCAGTGGGGGTGTCCCTGCCCTGTCCAGCAGGGGGCACCCCCAGTGCCCTGCTGCGCTGGTACCTGGCCACCGGCGACGACATCTACGACGTGCCCCACATCCGCCACGTGCACTCCAACGGCACGCTGCAGCTCTACCCGTTCTCGCCCTCCGCCTACAACAGCTACATCCACGACAATGACTACTTCTGCACGGCCGACAACCAGGCGGGCAAGATCCGCAGCCCCAACATCCGCATCAAAGCCGGTGAGTCGGACGGGAAAAAAGAGAAAAAAATAAAAGAAACAAAGATATTTTTTTCCGAAATGTGTCAGTGGTACGAAACGAGACAGTTGTTCGAGCGCAAAGTGGAGCAGATTGTGATTGGCAGCTGCGAAGCGCGCGCTATCACCTGCCCAAAAATAGCCCCCGACCCTGAACACAGATTGACCTAGAACACGGTCTACAGAGGGAACATCTGCATCACTGACCACATCAGGCCCCGGCCTTTGCTCGCGCTATTTTGACCGAGCTAGCGACGACCCGCTGCACTTTACAGACTCTTTAGCTTCACCATCTGCCAGAATGAAATTCAACATATTTTTTAAGACTCCACTCTGATTTTAGGTACAATAATGTGGGGTCACCTGCCTGACTTGTCCATTTTGATAGCCTTTAAAAAGGTCAAAACAACAAAACCCTTGGACTTTGACACACTTTAATTTTTCTTAAGCCATTTTCTTAACAATTTATCTCTAATAATTCCAAAAACCCACTTGATTGTCATTTAATTACTTAAACTAATTATGCAGTATATAGCCTCCACAGTTGATGCACATACGGTGTCAATTTTTTGAGAAAAAAAGGTGTTGATTTCTATTTATTTGTTTGCCCGATGGAAAATAAACTTATTTTTAGTGCTTCATTGGATTATTGGAATACAGGATTAATAGATAAACATCAGCAGATTTGTGGCTTGTCTATTTTTGGCCATTTTTAACCAGAAGCTGCCTCTGTTGCTATCATGTTCTCTTCTCTGTCCTCCTTCTCCACTCGGCTCCCTCCTTCTGCAGACTGTCCTCTTGTGCCAGACTAAATATAGTCACAACACACTTCTTTAATTATCTCTCATTAACAAACCTAATTGGTGCTTTCCATTGATTAGACCATGTGAGGCAGCTTTAATAAGTGAGGCCTCGTCTAAAGTAAAAGTGTGCATCTGGGGGTTTTGGGCTCCTTCAGCTCGACAACGGGAGGAGGTACATAAAAAAAAAAAGGAAGTGAGATTGAACCGAGGGCTTGACACACAGCTGGATAACAGTCACACTGCGTCTATTGTCCCAGCCTTCCCCATTTTCCATCATTCATTTAGGCCACTTGGTCCCTCCCCCCTCTCCCTCCTGCCGTCAACATCTGTTTTCATATTCTGCCTCCCAACACTGACCTGAACTAATACTCATATTCATTCTAATACTAATACGAGAGCCAAGTTGGGGATTTGAGCCCGGGCCCTGAGCTGCATGGCAGCCGGTTGCTGCCTTTCATTCCCACATGACCCAAAAGCCCAGCCTCAGAGGCGGGGGGGGATTAGCATGGAGCAAACATCCAGCAGCCAGTGGCCTGTATCAGGCCCTGCTAGCCGTTGAGGACATATTTCCATCACACAGAATAGAGATTCTTACCATTTGTACACTTCCCTGCAACTGAGGAGCCATTGAGAGCTATTTTAGCCATCTGAGGCATTTTTTTCTTGGCTACTAGCTAATACATCTCAGCTTAGAACAGAGATGCTCACTGTTATTATCACAAAAAAACAAGCTAACAGATTTTTTTTTTGTTGTATTAATTCATCTAAAATATATGCAAATTTGTGTGCGCTTGCATGCGTCTTCTTCCTGAAGCAGGAATGTGTGCTCACTGTCCTCACGTCTGTTACCAAGCAAGGGATTCCTAACCAGTCTCTTAGCAACCTCGGATACGTTCGAGCTTTCAAGCAATCTTGCTAACGAGCTCCTGCTCATTCAACAGAGGTTAAAATATCGCGCAAACCTGCATAAACCAAAGCACCGGCAGCCCATCTGCTCCGCGGCTCCGTCAGTTTGTACTCTTATGAAGTCAAAATAGTGCCTCTTGATGGTGTTATGCCAAGACTGACTCTCACAGATATCCTGTTTAATGGCGGCCTTTTGCCATTGATGGCAATAGCAGAGAAAGTTAAGAAAAAATCAACAAAAAACACACAAAAGCAGCGCAATTATTTCCCGTGTTTGAATTTAATGGGCAGCTGTAATTGATGAAGTGATGTTTTGCTCATAAGCATAAATGTGTCGTTTTTTTATTACTGCCATTGACTCTGAAGGCATAAGGGAGGACTTCTGTATAACATGATTTCAACACATTTTTTGAATGGAATCCAACTGAAATCATTTGTGAGAAAGTATGGGGGTGTGGATCTTGGAGGACTCAGAGATATGAAGTTTGAAGGGTTTTATTTTATCAAAAACGCACTCAATGGAGCGGATGATCAGACATGGGTTCAAAACAAGGCTGTGACAAAACTAAGAGCAAAGTAACAAAGCAAGGTTAACATGGCTGTGGCCAAAGTATCAAAACAAGGTAAACAAGACTATGGCAAAACAAGGCTATGACAAAAACGCGGCTATGGTAAAAAAACAAGACTATGGCATGGCTGTGACAAAAATCATGGCTATGGCAAAGTGCAAAAACCAAAACCTTATGTGGCGAAGGGTGACGAAAACAGAAAGACGAAAGACAAAAACACACTGGCACAGGACATGGGAAACGAGGACTATTTAAACACATGAGGGAGGGGAACCCCAGGTGTACACGATAGGTAATCAAGACATGACGAGACACCAGACATTTCCCCAGACGTGACAAAGTATATATGATGTAAACATTGACTTTTATTTGGAGATTGCATCTGATATTCCCACGTCAGGGACTATTTCCTGCGTATTAGGACGACAGAACAACAGTCTTTACTGGAAAAAAACACACAGAGTCAAACACATTTTTGGACGGCGTTGTTTGAAAAAGCCTGTTTTTTTGTGCTTTGCAGTTTTCAGGGAGCCCTACACTGTGCGGGTTGCGGACCAGCGCTCGATGCGGGGCAACGTAGCTGTCTTCAAGTGCCTCATCCCCGCCGCCGTGCAGGAGTACGTCAGCGTCGTGTCCTGGGAGAGGGACACGGTCTCCATTGTTCCAGGTAGGAACCCCCTAGACGGGTTTTGGGGGGGGAGTCTCAGCGGGAATTGCCTTCGCAGGGTTGGATTCAGGTCCCCGTTGTTAAGGTTTCTGCCTCCACCTTAATTCCTCCCGGTCTTTATGGAGACTTGAAAAATGAACAGAAGAGATCTTTAACAATGAATGGAATTTATTCCGGCCACAAGTAAGATATCACAGCGCTGGACTCTCTGGGGAATGTTGTCTCAACGACGCGATCCCACCAAAGAGCGCCGAATACATGTCACTCAGGTACATTTATCTTCTTGGGCTAAGCTCCGCCCCGTACAATGCAAAAGCTGGTCTTCGCAGCACTGAATTGTAATTGGCCATTTAACTCTAACGTGAACATGCCAGCTTCCTGTTCACGTGATGGTATAGTGTTGTAAAAAAGCGTTGTGAATGTTGGTTGATGGCGTGCAGCTAAAAACACAGGATAAACATGAACTTTAACAGAATCTAAAAATTAATTCTTTCACCGTGTTGTCTCTTTCTTCCACGTGGGCATCGGGTTTTTTTAAAGGCATCGCTGTGCTTGACCGAACTCTTAACGTGTGTCTTCTGTCTGCTTACTGTTCTGGATCACTGATCTGGTCGCCCGCCTCCTCCCCCCATCTCACCCCCCCTGTCTGTCCTCCCCTCACTGTACTCCATCCCGCTCCTGTTTTCTTCTGACATTTCCCACTCTTTCCGTCTCTCCTTTCCCCCCTTCTTTTTCTCATCACATTCGATTTTTCCCCCAGCTAATGTCAGGTCCTGCCCGTAATTGTGCCCGACACCAAAGAAAAAAACGAAAGGCAGGCTCCCTTCTTTCCGAGTGGCAGGACTGTTCCACGGTTCCTCCTCATCAGATCTATTTCTGTCCGTTCCCTGCTTGTCTTGCCACCATGTCCTTGAAGAACAGGGCCACAATTAGAGACACGGGATGTCAATAGGACCCTGCCCTCACATTCATCTTCATTAACCTCATTTGCGTTTGAAAGAGAGAGAAAGAAAAATGTTGGGTTGTGTCGTTATATCTGCTGTTGGACTGTTTCTGAATGTTTATTTTTGTTGTGAATTGCTCCAAAATATAGGCGTCCATTTGCTGGATCTAAAACCCCTTGCCCTCACAATTCAGGGGGAGAGGGATGAGTTTGAAAAGAAAGAATCTGTCCAAAGAGGAGAAGCATGGAGGGTAGTAGGGCAAGAATGGCCTGAGGTCCTGACAGATGGTGTTTTATGTTATACGTATGCAAAACACTCATATTGTGTTGCACACACACAGGCACCAAGGTTACAATTTTTTTTGTTTTTTTAAGACTTTTTGTCTCCATTTTTTCACATTTATTTTGCCCGTATATAATTGTTATTTTTACTGCGCTCTTTCTGGTCATGTGTTTTCAGTTTGGGGTGATGCTCTTTAGTAAAAGTATAAATGACTAACATGACATATGCCGTCTTTAGCAGAAAATATGTCAAAATATGTCAAATTACCTATTTTATTTATACAATTTTTTTTGTCTGTGCTCACCATTTCCCTCAACCTTTCTACTGTTGGGCTGTTCACCGTTTTACGCTTTGAATAATCGATGTTTTGTTTAAAATACACGTTTAGGTGTGTATTTTTATGATGTTTGTGTGCATGCTGACGCGAGGCTGCTGTGTGTAATCAGGGGTATATAGGTCAGCTGATGAGCAGTGAGTGTGAGGATCAGATGCTGAACATGATGCTCTCTAAACGCCGCGTTTGTGACTCTCTCGTTTTCTGCCGGCGAGCTCGTGTTCAACCTTGACCCGCTAATCAACGCGGTGACCTCGTCGTCCCGCAGCCAATCAACGCAAAGTGCAGAAAAGGCTCATCACCTGAATACCGTGATTGGAGTATCTCACGGACGCCTCGGATCTATTAGTAAACATGCACACGGATACCAGGACACATGGGGCTATGTCAACAGTCCACTGACAAACATTATTGATGCTAATCTCATAGTCGTCCGTACAGCATCAACACACTCTTTCTCTGCTTTTTTGTGGCCCCCGCATGGGCCTGTCTGGATAGATCTAATGAAGATGTGAAAATTGAAATTGATTTTGTGCCCGAAATCTCTCGGCGTGCATGCGAGGGGCTGATTGCCTGTCTTTCCTAGTCCCGTTCTCCCGAGTCTGTCCGGAGTATCACAACAGAAGGGATTGCTCGACATACACTGTGTAAAGGTGACACTTACACTTGTTCCCTCACCTTATCTTTTTCTTAACTCGGAGGGTCGTATTCAGGAGAATGTGCTGCTGCAGAGACTGCCACAGAGTGTGTAGGAAAACCCAAATTAGATTAGGTTTTGGGAATGCCATGCGAACAGAGGCAGGAAGTGCTCAAGCAGCAATAGTAATGAACCTCTAGTGAGCCTCACTCAGCCTCATCAGGCTCAACTCTCACTCAACACGGACCAAATCAAAACATTCAAGACTATGCGGCAAATGCACCAGACAAAAAAAATGTCTCTTCGAGAAGGCAGAAAAACGTCCCAGTGCTAAAGACACACCGTTGTTTACTCTCAAAGGACTCCGCTACCTGCCACCATGTTTGCAGTATTCAACCCAGGATGTGCTCTGGTTGTTGTTTTGCTATTTCAATTATTGTTTCGACGTTGTTTTCCGACTACAACCAGCAAGTCAAAGCACTCAACCATCACTGACCTCTTTGAATTGAATTTTTCGAGGCAACTTTTTTCTACCATCTGAGTGAGCTTCGATTGGCCGGACGCATGGCTGCATCACAAAAGAGGAAAATCTATTTAACGGCAGTCCGTCTCGGAGAGAGATACTAGATATCTAGTTTCAGAATACAGAAACTGTGTTTCCATCAACGTATTTTCAAAGCGGGCTCCAGCTAAGTTACTTTAGGGTAGGGGCCTTTAGAAGCCCCTCTACCTTTCAGAAGAACATTTGTTCTACCACTGACCTCAGGCCCAACACAGTTCCCTCCTCTGTCTCTTTAACTTTCCACCATCTGTGCAAAACACAAAAATTCACAAGCGTCTTGACAGCCCTATTGCCTTTGAATGAACATTTTCTAATTGCTTACTGAATTTCCCCTCGTATGACCGTATTATAAGTGTAGAGTCATTATTTAAGGACGGTGATCAGTATCAGAATCACATACCGACAGGAAGGTTGAGTTGATGACATAACACGCCGCCGCCGTGCCCTATGAACCCTAACAGGTTCCATTTTGTCAGACACACACGTTCCCCATCTGGTGCACAGCGCGCTTGTGTTTGTGTGTCCCCTCTCCTGTCCCACTTTCACGTCCAGCCAGGACAGTGAGGGGGTTTGAGAGGGGAGGGGGGTGCAGGCAGACTGACCTATTTCCCTCTCACTTCCCCATCCCATACTGTACCGGGCCTGTAGTTTGGCATTGTGTGCGTGTGCGTGTCTCTGTTTGTGTGTGTGTGTGTGTGTGT
>JABUIW010037675.1:0-18454 GCA_013363375.1 Menidia beryllina | reverse complement strand
GGATGCCATGAGGGGGAGTCATTGATAGGCCGGAATCCCATAAAGAAGATGGAGATATAAAATGAGACATAAAAAAAGATATTGTGGACTAAAGCCCCGACAGCTTTAAACTTGTTTGTGGAGTTTAGTTTCTCACACAAGCGAGAAACATTTCAACGTTTAACTAACTTTTCTGATTGTTAACAACACTTTTTTTTTCAGATTTAAGCGTATTCACTGTATGCTGAATACAAATGGATTAAATGATGTATTTTTTTAAACAAATGTAGGATCTGCTGAATGCATTAAAACGCATGCTGATTGGACAATACATTCTGCTATTAGGGGATACATTGGCCATGAAGGGTGGTATATATATAATACTCACTTTAGCTTTAAAATACTGGTTATTTTTTTTTTCTTTTATAACTATATTTTGTGTTAAAGTCTCTGGCTGTGTCCACAGACTCTCTTTTCTCTCTTTTTATTTTTTTTTATTTATTTTTTCTTCTATTTTTGGGGGGCAAAGATGAAGCTGAACATTGTTGACTGGATGGAAGGTGTTGTTAGAATCAGGTTATAATTACTCACTTTAGCATAATATGCTATCACATGTTCTATGTAAATTACTGGTTGTTTTATTTCTTTTATAACTATATTTTTGTGTTAAAGTCTCTGTCTGTGTCCACAGACTCTCTTTTTCTCTCTTTTTCTCTCTCTGTTGCATTAGATCCACCTTTAGGTCAACACACACACACACACACACCATTTGTTAGCACATTCCTGTCATCTGCATGAATTAGGACCTGGCCTGTTCCTGCCCAGAGGTAACTGGCCAATAGGACTTGGTTGTGTCCAGTCCTCCTTTGAGGAGGCGGATGGAGCCCAGGAGATAATGCCCATCACCCAGATCTCAGGGCTCTTTGCCCACTGAGACCCAGAGAGAGGTTTTTGTCCAATAAATGTCCTTTTTTATACTTTTGATCTACTCTGGTTTATTCTCAGGCTTCCAACTAAAGAATCGGACTAACATCATGGGAGTCTGTGCCCCACAGAGCTTCTTCAACCAGGCTCTGGCCTCTCTTTGGGAGTTTTAAATATCCCATCTTACACCAGCTCAAATCCTGAAGCAAGAACCATACTGGGTTAAATAAGAAGCCCTCCAAATAGCCAGTTAGTTTAAGCAGATCATCGGTCCAGAACAAGATTAAAAGCCCCGGTCTCTTGAGATGTGATGAAGTTCAGATATGCTGTTAATTAGATTGATAAGCCTTCAAACTTTTGGATAAAATCCAACCAGTAATGAACAGGTCCGAGTCTGGACGCTTTTCGGGGGCCATTAAAGGAAGAAGGACTGTGGCAGACAGCTGGAAAAGATGAGTTTTCAGTTGTTTGTTGAGTGGAAAACAACTAATCAGCTTTTTGAAATGCACTCTGTGGAGCATCGGAAACTAATCACAGAGAGGAATGAGCCTATTCTAACCCACCAACAAAGCATTTAGTCTTTCAGACAGCACCAAAAAAGAGTTCCAGCAACTTTTCACAGAGTTTCGCATTGATTTATTTACACCTGAGCCAAGCTTTATAAGCACTCGCCTTATAACGCTTGACAAGTTAAACACAACCTGAAGGTTAGTGGTTTGACAGACAAATATGAGGGTTTTTTTAACTTCTCTAATTTTCCTTTGAGTAACAATGTTCAATTCCAATATGTTATATCATCATTTGACCACAGGACTCAGCTAGTTACTCGAGGATCCGGACATTTACAAGAAGCTGGACATTAGATTTCTATTCTCCTGGTTCCTACAGCTGTAGCGTTAGCTTGCGTTAGCTTTTCCTGAGCTGCCACCATTTAAAGGGGACATATTAGGCAAAACCAAGTTTTTAATCATTTGATTGTGTACATTTGGGACTGTGGAGGGCCTATCAGCAGGAAAAGTGTGAAAAAAAATGACTCAGTCATGTTTTTGACATGAATCCAGGAGATAAATCAGGAGGTTTCAGGAGTGGGTAGTTTCTGACGTCATTAGCTCTAGCTCATTATAATATTCCAGCCTTTCACCTGCATGTTTATTTGTTTATTTATTTGTTTATTTATTATTAGGATCCCCATTAGCTACACCCAGCTACTCTTCCTGGGGTCCACATCATTAAAAATACAGTATACAATGTAAATTCATGAACATGTTTGACGACATGATGACAAATATCGTACACATATCACTAAGGCTGAACATTCATAGAAAAGGGGGAAGTTACAATTTAAAATTTTAACATTTTATGAATAAGTTACAATCAATTAGAATATGAAACTATTTCCTTTATTGATAAGTTGCTCCTAAAAACTTCTTAAGTTGCATTTTAAAAGTACATGTACAATGTACAATTTTGATGAGAATTAATGGCAATGAGTTCCTTTCTTTCACTGCTCTGTGAGTAAATTTGAGAAAATTAGTTTTCGCCCTAGGAATTACAAATTGCCTTTCACCTGCATGTTGCCCCCCCCCCTCAGCTTACTCCCCTATCTGTGGAGACGTCGTGGTAGCGTTAGCGTGAGCATGGTAGCGTTAATGTGAGCATGGTAGCGTGAGCGTGGTAGCGTTAGCATGGTAGCGTTAGCATGGTAGCGTTAGCATGGTAGCGTGAGCGGTAGCATGGTAGCGTGAGCGTTAGTCTGGTAGCGTTAGCTTGGTAGCGTTAGCGTGGTGGCGTTAGCGTGGTGGCGTTAGCGTGGTGGCGTTACCGTGGTGGCGTTACCGTGGTGGCGTTACCGTGGTGGCGTTAGCGTGGTGGCGTTAGCGTGGTAGCGTGGTAGCGTTAGCATGGTAGCGTTAGCATGGTAGCGTTAGCGTGCCGACGTGGGCACACCTCCCTGAAGAAGTGGGCGGATTGCCTGTGTCTCATTTGCATTTAAAGAGACAGGCACTCCAAAGCGAGCGCTCTGAACGGGGCTGTTTTGGCAGGGGGGCTGAACTGCTATTGGGCTTCATCCTTATGGGATTCTGACCAAAGCTTGTCACAGACATTACATTAGGACACCGGGGAACTAGGTTTACTAGTTGAAATATGGTATAATTTGTCTCCTTTTAGTCACAGTCAGAAACACTGTACTATCCTTCTGTATAGCACAAGCTAACTGAATCATATCATTTAGTCACCCAGTACCTGTATCTATTTTCCACCCTTTGGAACCTTTCTTTACACCCACTCTGTCGCTGCTCCCTCCACTGCTTTCTGTGGTGGAATTAGTTCCACTTTTTCGACTTTGTCGTGGTAGCGTGAGCGTTAGCATGGTAGCGTTAGCGTGCCAGTGCTCTGAACGGGGCTGTTTTGGCAGGGGGACTGAACTGCTATTGGGCTTCATCCTTATGGGATTCTGACCAAACCTTGTCACAGACATTACATTAGGACACCAGGGAACTAGCTTAACTTGTTGAAACAGGGTATGATATGACTCCTTTAACCTGCTGTCCCCATAACCATCGTAATCCAGAAGTTTGAGGCCAAAAGAGCTGACCATCCCTTATTCATGTTTTTCTCAACATTTACCGGCCTCTGCATCTGTAAAGTGACCATACCCTCACTGTGTGGCCCCTCCTGTCGTTTTGCAGAATATACACAAGGTTTCTCATCGATTTTCATAGATTGGAAATATGTACAGTGCAGCCAAATATCAAGAGGCGTTAGTTTATAAAAACATTACTCTTATGGCGCCCTTATTGTGCTCGTGTACGTGCTCCTAATGTTATTTTGCACGGTCTGCTCGACTGGGTTTACATGTTTTGATATGGATTTTTTTGGCCTCATCTCTCGTCGCCCTCCTTCTGAAACGCTTCTGAGCCTCTTCTCTGAGGGCGCCGTCCTCCTAATGACCAGCTCTGGTAGTTCACTCTGTCTGAGGTGGGAAAACAAGCCAGGAGGCAAATGTTTTTCTTCTTTGGAGTCTGCTCTTTATAGATTTAGTTTGGGGCTTTGTGAGTCCTCAGACTTTTCAGGTGGCAAACAAAAGCCTAAAAACAGAGTTTAACTTCGGCAAAGTCCACATCAATACTTCAGTTGAAACGATGCATTCTTATTGGAAATAAACCCGGATCTTTATTATTTACAAGGAAAAAAAATGCTAAGGCAGTTGCCTGTCTCTGTGTTGGACTAAAGGGGCATTATTTATAGATGGAAGCCAGTTGCAGTCTAAAATGTTTCCTCTGCTGTTTGACTCTACTGGATACAGTTACAGGACAAAACTACTCTATGAACCGATGGTTTATCTTCTGTGTTGGAAAGGAAAGCTCATTATTTCCTTTACACATAAAGACACTCGTAGATTTTGGGCTAAACGTCTGCATGTCGGTGTTCGGTGGTTGCTCTTTTATCATCATGTCTCTTGTTTTTATCAAAAAAAGCAAAAGGATAAACCACTTTTTATGTTTGATGCATCATTTATCCAGCTATTGAATGCGTTAGATGATGCAAAATCTGATTAAACAGAGCTTTGGGTCTTCTTAAAATGATAAATGAGCCTTTGGATCATTACATACATGCATCTTTTGTGTGAATATATAGATTTTAATTGGACATGTAAATGCTTGTTCCATTGAAATAATCACTTTATTGAGGATTGGACAAAAAAATAATAAGTTGCCTTTAAACATATTTGTTAGAAGTCACATGAATAACAAGACAAAAAGTAAAAAAACATATGTTAGCATAAAAATTATTTTAGAAAGCCTTTTGAGATTGACCAGTGTTTAGTTAAAGAGCTACATGTGTATGTTATGAGAATCAGAGTTTATATAAAATCAATTTGAGTTGGTGGGCTTACAGTAACCATTTTGGGATGCAAAAGTTTTGTTTTTTTATAAGTACCAGGTGGAAAAAAATCTAAAATATTTCGTTCCTTGTTAATTTGTTATTGTTATCATTATTGTCTATTGTTTATTTTATTGTTTTAACTCCAAAGGATAGAGTAAACTTTGACATTTCTATAACCAGAATTTACATTTTTGCAGCCCTATAGGAGATACACAGAGTGACATAAATCTCCAAATCATTTTTACATTTGAACTTTACAAATGTTGGTCCTTGACTTTGAATATTTCGAGTCAAATCAATTTCATACAGCAGAAAATCACATACTGGCTTATAATCAGTGTTGGGTAAGTTACTTTAAAAATGTAATCCGTTACAGTTACAAGTTACCTTGTTTAAAATGTAATTGTAGTGTAACTTTTTCGATTAATTTTAAAAAGTAATTTAACTAATTACTTTTGATTACTTTTCGATTACTTTAAGGTTTTAATGAGTATTAACCCATGGTTAATTTTAGCATGTTATTGTTAGCTATTGGCCGCAGCTAGCAGTTCAAGGCTAACGTCTTGTTAATGATCATAAACAACGTAAATAAATACGTAAATAAATCGGAGACAAGTCAGTCGTATCCGGATACAACATTTTAGTATCTATACTTTTTTAAGTATCGATACTTTTGACAACCCTAGTCTGAAATGTAGGACATGTCCGGGAAAAAGAGGACGTCTGGTCACCTACAGTTGGGTAGGCTAGGTAGGCTAGGCTAGGCTAGGTCATAGACATCGATAAACGTTTGTCATGCATCAACACCAAACAGTCAAATATTAGTAAATCAATACGCTTCGTCTATCAGTGAGCTGCATATTTTGCAAAGGTTTTTTTTAAATATTTTTTAAAAAATGTAACTAAATTTGTAATTCTTAATATTTTCGGAAGTAACTGTTACTCAATTACATATTTTCTCATTGTAACTGTAACGAATTACAGTTACTCTTTTTTTGTAATTAAATTACGTAACGTCGTTACATGTAATCCGTTACTCCCCAACACTGCTTATAATATCCCGCCAGAGTAGCCGTGTCCAACTGAGGCCGAAACCAGGGATCAGAACAACAACAAAAAAATCTGTAACCAGGAAGAGATGTTCTCACAAATATGACAAATATGAACAGTTTCTTCCCCCTGGCCATCAGACTGCTTAACGCCACATAACACTCCTCCATTCCCCACACACACACACACACACACACACACACACACACACACACACTCATACACTAAAACCTCCCCCCATGGACATAGACAATACATGCACCTTAGTTTAGCTTTGTCTTCAACTCAATGTTTCTTTTTGCAATCAACTCAGTGCAATATTCATTGATGTTTCTTTTGTAATAACTCTGTGCAATAATATGTATATATATATATATGCTCTTACCCTGTATATATCTATCTCTTAGTTATAGAAAACATATTTATTAAGTAGGAATAAGGTCTTGGCTCTGTCACACTGGTAGCCAAGTCATCGACATTTCGTTGTCAAGATTCGCCTCGTGTTTATAAGGAATAAAGGAAGTCTAAGTCTAAGTCTAAATCTCTGCAGAAATAATGAATTAAACTAGCTAACGACAGATCTGTACATACGATGTCATGTCATGTAAAAAAAATTGCCATTCATCCCATTAACTCTGCAGCCAGGATGTGAGTCAGAGCAGAACAGAGAGAGAGAAGAATGAGAGAAAGATCAGGGAATGGTAAACGGAGGGAACCGGGAGTCGAACCACCAAACATCCAGTTAGCCGCTAGCTGCTATTCCTGACAGAGATGTGTAAAGTACTGGAGTAGAGGACTGGAGTAGAAGTACAAGTACTATGTAAAAAATTTTACTTGAGTAAAAGTAGAAGTATTCTTTCAACTCCATACTTAAGTGGAAGTATGGAAGTACTCAATTTTCTTTGTACTTAAGTATTGCAAGTAGAAGTATTTAAAAAATTGCTACTCAATTATCGAAAGTACAAGTATAAGTAAAAGTAAAAGTACTGTGTATATTAAGAAAGGCAGTCAAAAGTTTGATAGATATTGTTTATATTATTTAAAACGTGTGAAAGGACATACAGGTGTTTACAAAAACAGAAAACTACATCTGCATTAGCAATAAACAGCACTTAAATACTAATATTTATTATTCCATAATCAGAATCCTGAACTGAGCCTTTATGCTAGCATGTAGCACACAGCTAGCCAGCTAGGTTAGCTTTAGCTAATGTTATCATACAGCTAGCCAGCTAGGTTAGCTTTAGCTAACGTTATCATACAGCTAGCCAGCTAGGTTAGCTTTAGCTAACGTTAGCTGCTGAGTGAAGAGGGAGAACTGAACAAGCGCTTATTTACTCATTTATATGTCATTGTATTTTTTAATTTAGCTTGATATGCTTCTTCAGAATAGATGGGGAATTTTTGAAGCCTATAATTAACAATCTTTCGGTAGGCTTTTTTTTTAATAGGCTATGCTTGATCGTTCAAATCGCCCAATGAGGAGCCAGCTTCCCAAACCCTGACAGAGCTATCTATCATTACATTTACATTTCAGTAACGATTAACGATTCAGCCCGTGAAAAACCGATCGGAGTAGAAGTATTGAAATAATCAAAAATATGTAGTGGAGTAAAAGTAAAAGTAGGGAAAAAAATATATACTCCAATAAAGTACAGATACTGCATTTTGGTACTTACGTAGTTCTACTTTGTTACTGAACATCTCTGATTCCTGAGTCTCCAGACACACATAAGGCCAGTAAAAGCAATGCAAAGGTTATCATGACCCCCACAGAAAAGGAATGAAAGGGCCCAAGAACATTCAGATTAATTGGTGATGGTCCAAGTTCCTGACTCCAGTTCAGATCGAATCATCTTTCCAGGTGGCTTTTTCCATTTTCCCCTTTGAGTGGTGGAGCTCTGGTTAGCGTTTGTGGACGCAATGGAGATCTGTGCTGAATCCTGGAAGTGTTTTGGAGCTCGTGCAGTGACTTCTGGGACCAAATCAAGTCTGTTTTCAAACCAAAAACAACCCTTTTGTGGACTTTTTCTTTCCTTTAGAAACGCCTCAAAACTCCCTTAACCCTTTAAAGCCCGATCCAAGAATAAAACAAAACAGAAAATTACTTTTTTTTTTGGTTTGAAGTCTTTATTTGGCCTTTTAACAAAATATGTAAAAAGAAAAAACTGAAAAACATTTTTAATATTAATAATTTATTACTATGCGATAAGTCAAGATTATTTTTTGTGTAGTCTTCTGCCCCCTGTTATCAGGTGTATCTGATTGTGTACAATAGGATTTTGAGCAAAGTTTTTACCATTAAATCATGCAAAAGGTGTCAGACGCAAAACATTTCAGAAACCGAATGAATCAAATATAATACATTTGGCATTACAGGGTTAAAATGCTGGTGACGCTATCCAAAGCAGACGGTGGATTTTTTGTAGCACTGGGGCTAAATTTATCCTTTTGAATTTGATGTAATCCCGATAAATATTGGCTTAACCTTTTAAATCCTGATGCAAGAAAAATATGAAGAATATATATTTTTTTTTTGTCTGAAATCTTTCTTTGGCCCCTCAACAACATATGAAAAAAAACAGAAATTATTTTGATCAAATTAGCGTGCAATAAGTCAAAAATATATGTTGGTGTAGTCTTCTACTGGCTGTTATCAGGTATATCTAAAAAAATATAGTAATATATTAATACAGTAATATCTAAACAATAGGAAGAATATTGGATTTTTTTAGTCTGAAGTCTTCCTTTGGCCCCTCAACAACATATGAAGAAAAAAAACAGAAATTATTTTGATCAAATTAGCGTGCAATAAGTCAAAAATCTATGTTGGTGTAGTCTTCTACTGGCTGTTATCAGGTATATCTGAATGTGTACAACAGGGGTTTGAGCAAAGCTTTTACCACTGAATGATGCTAAAAGTATCAGATCCAAAAGACTCCAGAAACCGTACGTATCAAATACGACACATTTGGCATTATAGGGTTAAATATTGGCCCAGTTGAGTTCCACTATGGTGCTCGTACAGTAAGACAACGGCCCATGAGGAATCCTCTTGAAGGGATGATGGCTGTTAGCTAAACAGGCCGGGACATGAAGACAAACAGAAAAAGGAAGCAGCCAGATGTGCACAATCACTGAAGAATGCACGGCTTTTTGACATTTGTGCTCCGAGGACCAGGGGCCAATCGCATCCTGGGAGAGTTCTGTCATGTGGACAGCAGAGCGAAAAAGGTCAAAGGTCGGGAGTCCCGTTGTGTGTTCCCTCGCATGTGGATCCGGTGGATGACGAGCTCGGTTCATGCTCTCTGACACATGAATGATTTCCAGTACAGAACATGTCGGTAATAGGGGGAAAAGGCCAACGTGGAGGCGGAGGAATACATCAGAGATGGAGTTTTTTATATTCAATTCAATTCAATTTTATTCATATAGCGCCACATCACAACAACAGTTGTCTCACAGCGCTTTCCAAACAGAGCAGGTCAGACCCTACTCTGAAGTTAATTACAAAAACCCAACAATTCCCACCATGAGCAAGCACAAGGCGACACAGGCAAGGAAAAACTTCCTTAGTAGTTTCATTAGAGCTCAGTTTCACCGAACTTTGCAGTCCTGTCTCCGTTCCTTTTACAGAATGTGGTTATTCAAGGGGGCGGGGAACCAGGACCTTTCTGCCAGAGGGTTCTGGGTTGGAGTCCCCGGGGGAACCAGGACCTGTCTGCTAGAGGGTTCTGGGTTGGAGTCCCCGGGGGAACCAGGACCTTTCTGCTAGAGGGTTCTGGGTTGGAGTCCCCGGGGGAACCAGGACCAGAGGGTTCTGGGTTGGAGTCAGGGGTCAGGGGTCAGAGTCAGGGTTAGAAGTAGACCCAGGACGGGCTGTCAGGGCCAGCAGAGACATCCCAGACAACAGAGAAATAACTTGTTCTGCAACATGTCGAACACATGCTACATATGGAGTTCTCTTTTGAGATTTAAATTGCATTTCATTACAAATGTTGTGTATATTGTTGTGTTTATTTTTGAGGACCTACAAGGTTTGGGGTAATTCTGATCAGGACTGTGTACAGTCCACTAAAACTAACATGGAACCTGCTCTCCAAAATATGAAATAAATGTCAAAACAGAGAGTTTTCTATTCGGCCTTAAGTTTTATCCTCAGCTTTTTATGTTTTCGACAAGTTTTCCGGTGTTTTGTTTGTTTTTTTTCGGATGTGAGACTTTGGATTTCTGTCAAATCTGTGTTGTCTCCCACTGGCTGTGACGGGGGGCACTGGAGTAAACATTTGGATTACAGAAACACATATATCTGGTTTAATTACAGGAACCAGCACAGCTTCAGCCTCACTTAGAGAGGAAATGCTGGTCGTCTTTCAGCGATTTTAAACCTGAAACCTTACAGAGAAAGAGCCGAGCAAACCCAACACAACACAACAACAGAACTAATTAGTTATTCCACAACAACAACAACAACAACAGGAACAAAGCTCGCCCCCATCAGCCCCTCCTTCTTTTCTCTGAGCTCTCTCCAACTGGAAAAACTAATCTGTTGACGGTCGTCCTTGAAGAAAAAAAAACATTTTAGAGTTTTCTTAAGTCTCGGCGCTGCATTGTCATCCATAATAACCATAATGATGGTGCCATTGTTACGGCAATTGTTCCCATTCATTATAGTCAGAATGGTCTGAATGGTTCTTTAGATGGTTTGTGCGTTTTTGTGTGTGGAACTGTGAAAGCATGATGCCATGATGTCACTACATATTTTTGATTAATTTAATACTTTTACTTTTACTTTCACGGGCTGAATCGTTACTCGTTACTGATATGTAAACGTAATGAATCATCCCCAAGTCATAGAGTCAGAACCAGAGCTGTAGATAGCTCTGTCAGGGTTTGGGAAGCTGCCTATTGAAATATGCCTACCGAAAGATTGAGAAATCATGGCCTTCATAAATTCCCATCTAATCTGAAGAAGCACATCAAGGTAAGTTAAAAAATACAATGACATATAAGCTAATAACTAAGCGCTAGTTCAGTTCTCCCTGTTCACTCAGGACGTAGCAGCTAACCTTAGCTAAAGCTAACGTAGCTGGCTAGCTGTATGATAACGTTAGCTAGAGCTAACCTAGCTGGCTAGCTGTATGATAACGTTAGCTAAAGCTAACCTAGCTGGCTAGCTGTATGATAACGTTAGCTAAAGCTAACCTAGCTGGCTAGCTGTATGCTACATGCTAGCATAAAGGCTCAGCTCAGGATTCTGACTCTGGAATAATAAATAATAGTAAATGAAGTGCTGTTGGTTGCTAATGTACGTTTGAAATAATATAAACTATATCTATCACACTTTTAACTGCCTTTTTTAATATACACAGTACTTGTACTTTTACTTATACTTGTACTTTCGATACTTGAGTAGCAATTTTTGAAATACTTCTACTTGCAATACTTAAGTAAAAATAAAATGGAGTATATCCGTACTTCCAATTAAATATGGTGTTGAAAGAATACTTCGACTTTTACTCAAGTCAATTTTTTATAGAGTACTTGTACTTCTACTCCATTCCTCTACTCCAGTGCTTTATACATATCTGGTCAGAAATGTTCAGTTTCACTATGCTATCGAGGCCTTTTTTAAGACTTGGACTGAATCTAGAACCTGTTCAGGGCGGAGGTGGATCCCTGGAGTCCTGGGATCTGGTCCCCAGGCAGAAGGCTGCATTTACAGGAGAGAAAAGCCACCGTCTCCACGGCATCTGGACCCCGCCTGTGGCCCGGAGATCGTCCAGATGCCAGGCATCGACTTTCTGAACAGTGGTACTGTCGGTTGAGAGGACCTGTCGATACAAACCTCATTGCTGCTTTGACAAAGTCGAAAAAATGGAACTAATTCCGCCACAGAAAGCAGTGGAGGGAGCAGCGACAGAGTGGGTGTAAAGAAAGGTTCCAAAGGGTGGAAAATAGACAAAGGTACTGGGTGACTAAATGATATGATTCAGTTAGCTTGTGCTATACAGAAGGATAGTACAGTGTTTCTGACTGTGACTTAAAGGAGACATGTTATACCCTATTTCAACAAGTTAAGCTATTCCCTGGTGTCCTAATGTAATATTTGCGACAAGCTTTGGTCAAAATCCCACAAGGATGAAGCCCAATAGCAGTTCAGTCCCCCTGCCAAAACAGCCCCGTTCAGAGCGCTCGCTTTGGAGTGCCTGTCTCTTTAAATGCAAATGAGACACAGGCAATCCACCCACTTCTTCAGGGAGGTGTGCCCACGTCGGCACGCTAACGCTACCATGCTAACGCTACCATGCTAACGCCACCATGCTAACGCTACCATGCTCACGCTACCATGCTCACGCTACCATGCTCACGCTAACGCTACCACGCTAACGCTACCACGCTAACGCTACCATGCTAACGCTACCATGCTCACGCTACCAGGCTCACGCTACCATGCTACCATGCTAACGCTACCATGGTAACGCTCACGCTAGCGCTACCATGCTAACGCTCACGCTAACGCTCACGCCAACGCTACCATGCTAACGCTACCATGCTAATGGTACCATGCTAACGCTACCATGCTAACGCTACCTTGCTAACGCTCATGCTACCATGCTAACGCTCACGATAACACTACCAACTCTAACGCTCACGCTACCACGACGTCTCCACAGATAGGGGAGTAAACTGAGGGGGGGGGCAACATGCAGGTGAAAGGCTGGAATATTATAATGAGCTAGAGCTAATGACGTCAGAAACTACCCACTCCTGAAACCTCCTGATTTATCTCCTGGATTCAGACTGAGGCGGCCCACAAAAACATGACCCAGTCATTTTTTTTCACACTGCTGATAGGCCCTCCACAGTCCCACATGCACAGAATCAAATGATTAAAAACTTGGTTTAGCATAATATGTCCCCTTTAAAACCTGCTAATGTTCGTTAAACTTCCCTGTTCTGTTGGCTTTAAGCTAACAGACTTTTCCGACCTGTCCAGGCTCTGCCCACATGACAGAGGCCCGAGCCCCCCAAGAGACCCACTTGAAATTAGCAGAAAAGGCAAAAGGGAACCCTTTCTACTCCTCGTGCCTCATTATTTATATCTCTATTAATAAGAGAAGCTCCAACTTCCTCGTGTTTGCCTTTCACTGCATTAAATTACACAGAAGGAGCCCCGGTTTTGATGAGAGCTAACATATGTAAACACACCCCATGATAAGACACGTCAAATAACGCAAAAGAGGGGCATAATTAAAAATATGCTCATCTGAATATATGTCCATGCAATTCGTCACCAAAAATTTAAAAATAAAAATAAAGTAAAGGGTTTTTTAGGGAGGTTATAGCAGTTTATGATAATCTTTATTCACTGTTATCCATTCTTAGAATATTAAATATGGAAATATTTGAGAAATAAAAAATAATTCAATATTAAATTAAATATTAAAGAAATAATTAAATAATTAAACATAATTAAACATAAGATCAGCTGAATATATGTCCATGCAATTCGTCACCAAAAATGAAAAAATAAAAATAAAGTAAAGGGTTTTTTAGGGAGGTTATAGCAGTTCATGATAATCTCTATTCACTGTTATCCATTCTTAGAATATAAAATATGGAAATATTTAAATAAAAATAAATAATTAAATATTCAATTAAATATCAAGGAAATAATTAAAAATAATTAAACATGAGCTCATCTGAATATATGTCACCAAAAAGTAAAAAAAATAAAAACGTAAAGAGTTTTTTAGGGCCGTTACAGCAGTTTATGATAATCTCCATTCTTAGAATATTAAAGGTGGCATTGAAAACGCTGGTCTCCGCTGACCACTCAACCATGAACACAGAATATTTAATGCTTCATGCCCTTATCAATATTAATATCTGTGTCCTTTTTTATTCCGGCGACAGAAAGACTCACCTCCGCTTATCAGCTCTAACCCGGAGCCCTCAGCTCTCAGTTTCAGGATAACAATCAGAGGCCCGTTTGAAGGCTGAGAATGAGCTTAATTACGAGGCTTAAACCTGGTTCGGTTTCCATTAACGAGCCAACATAAGTCCAAAGAAAACACAGAGGAGCAAAGAGGGGAGATGATCGGCTTATTGTATTTATTTAACACATCTTGTGGATTGAATACAGACCCACACTAGGGAGACACCAGCACAGCTAATAGCGTAGCGATTAATTTATTTGCTCATTTTTTAAGCTCCTCCCATTCATTTTGGAGGTGAATGTCAGGTGTGATGACGGGAGGTTTTCAGACAAGGATTTTTTGACCATGCCACACTTTTGTATTACTTTTGGATCACCTATTTTGCTTTTGATTTGCATCAAAGTTATAATGGATTTTTGGTTGTTTTTTCCCTATAATTTTAAAAGAAATAGAAGGAAAGTGCGTCATAACCACAAAGAGTTTGGTTTGGAAAATAATAAAAGCTTGTGACAAGTTCATATTAGATTGTAATATTTATTTATAGTTATTATATTTATTTATTATATTTATATTTATTTATATTGTGTATATTTATATACATATATCTATACATATTTATATATGTATTATATATCATTATATATTATATATTTATTTATTTTTATATTATATATTATATTATTATATTGTTATATTCATTACAAAAATAGTTTTCGTGCATTTTGATATCCTTAACTCAGGGGAATGAATATGTGGGGAAATTACACGTTTCCATGCCCAAAAACTAGAGTCAAAGTAATAAATATGTTATAAATATGTGACAGTCCTAGTTTTTCCCAGAGGTCGCCGGGTATCAAGGAGAAAGGGAATGACTGGGGGAGGTGAGCAGATCACAGCTAATCCAAGACAAAACAAGCTGATAACTTCTGAATCCAGTCGAATGAATTCCAAACAGTCTGTGTTTGTCCGAGGAGGTGGACTTCCCTCCCATGTGTCCGGATGTTTTCCTCGAAGGGCCGTGACTCAGAACCAGTCGTTCAGATCGTCTGATCGTCTGTTTCTCCCTCTCTCTCTTTCTCACATCCCGCTCTTCTGCCTCCCTCCTGCCGGTTGTTGGCCGTGCTCGGTGCCCGTTGCTCCGGGGGTGTGTCCATTAAAACCGTGGCAGGCAGCACCATTAGCCGCACGCTTCGTTTCCCGCCGCCCGGCCCGTAAATCGGCTGTCGGGACACTAGCGGTAGTGGTTTATGCACAGTTCCAGCTCCACGAGATTTGACTCCTTTTAATAAGTTTTGGACAGGCTGTTCTGTCCTGAAGAATAAAAAAAAAAGGTACAAAGTCTTCTGTTTTTACATCGTTTGTTCAGTGTACGATTCACAGGCTTTAGCATTAGCTTTAGCATTAGCATTAGCTGTCACAGCAGACATGGATCCAGCTCAGAGCTCTAACTGCCGATAACTCTTTTAAATGACACTTTCCAGGACTTTTTTTTCCTCCCTCTGCAGGATTTGGGAGCTTTTGCGGAAAAGTTCTTGATAATTTAGTGACTTTAGTCGTTTTTATGTGTTTAAGGAGCAGTTTTGGACAGGCTGTTCTGTCCTGAAGAGTCAAAAAAAGGCACAAAGTGCTTCTGTTTTTCTATCGTTTGTTCAGTGTATGATTAATCTAAAGGTCTCTAAGTGGACTTTTCTTGGTAAATGGTCCTAAAAGTGGGTCTGTCTCCACCCTTCTTGAGTCCGGCTTAAGGTTAGTGAACTCTAAAAGTAGCTTTGGTCGCGGTGGTGGTTTATCACAGCTCCAGCTCCACGAGACGCACAGCCTTCAGCTGTATCCGACAGTCACATGATCAGAGACTCTGGGGAGTCGTACTGCTCAGATCTGACCAATTACAGCTGAACACTGAGTTGTGACGCAGTTTTATACCAGTGTTGGACCGGATTAGATTGAGTTTTATTGTCATTGATGACTGCATTGTTAGCCCGATTCTTTAGTTGGAAACCTGAGAATAAACCAGAGTGGATCAAAAGTATAAAAAAATGACATTTATTGGACACAGTTAAGTATATCAGGTGGGCTTTATTGGCCAGTTAGCTCTGGGCAGGAACAGGCCAGGTCCTAATTCATGCAGATGACAGGAATGTGGTAACAAATGGTGTGTGTTTGTATTGACCTAAAGATGTGTATCTAATGCAACAGAGAGAGAAAAAGAGAGCAAAGAGACTTTAACACAAAATATAGTTATAAAAGAAAATAAAACAATCAGTAATTTACACAGATCATGTGCTAGCATACTATGCTAAAGTGAGTAATTATAGCCAAATTCTAACATAACAGAAAAAAGATTGCAAAAAATCTAGGTTTTTGGTAGTTTTTGATGGACTTAGCAGAAGAAGGAAGTCTCAATACTTCATACTTCTGCAGAGCAGTTAGTCAGAAGCACCGTGTTCCTCTCACCGAACACCTTTTCTGTCCATTGCGTTCCTCTGTCTCTGCTGAATAACCAGTATCGACGGGAACTTATCCGTCGTAACGTAGTTTCTCTAACACTGAGTTCATTGTTGTTGTTTTGGTGACTAATCCTCATCCTATCCCTCATTCCTCTCACCTGGTTCTCTCCTGCTATCTCCTCACCTGCTGTTCATCAGCTCATTTGGTCTTCAGTATTTATCCCACTCCATTTCCACTTGATCCCTGCCAGATTGTCTTGTGTTGTTCCGTGTCAAGCTTTCCTGCTTTCTCCTGTTCTGACCTCAGGTTTGGCTTCTCGGACTTTGGATTCCTGCCTCACGCTAAGTCCATCGTTGTTGTTTTGGTCACTAATCCTCATGCTATCACTCATTAGCCCTCACATGGTTCTCTCCACCCATCTCCTCACCTGCCATTCATTAGCTTATTTGTTCTTCAGTATTTATACCACTCCATTTCCACTTGATCCCTGTCAGGTTGTCTTGTGTTCTCCTGTTCTACCTTCTTGTTCTGACCTCACGTTTGGCTTCTCAGACTTTGGATTCCCGCCTGCCCCTTATCTGATTCGTTTGCCTGTATGACTGATCTCCTGGTTTTGACCCGTCCTGTTTTTGGACCCAGTAAACGGATTTTCCCTCACTACTCGCCTGCATGGTGGTCGTGCTTTTGGGTTCTCTGTTGCCTGGACCGGTGGTCGTGACATCTGGTTTGAGGAAATGCGAAATGCCTCGTGTTTTGAGTCTTAAGTTGAAAAGAAGTCCTCGTATTTCCGTCTTTCCGATGGGTGATGAGCCTGAGTAGTTCCTGATGCTTGGCCGTCTCCTGGAGTGAGCACAGAGGAGGCTAATGCTAATTCAATGTCTCCTGTGGAGGTGTTCCACATATTTATTTAATATTTGAAAATGCACACCAGAGAAAAAGAGAGAAAAGAGAGTCTGTGGACACAGCCAGAGACTTTAACAAAAAATTATAGTTCTAAAAAGAATGAAACACTCAATAATTTACATAGATCATGTGATAGCAAACAATGCTAAAGCGAGTAATTATAACCAAATTCGAACAGCATTCAATCAGAAGTGAAGAGGAAGTGTCTTGGAGATCTGTCAATTATGAAGATGTTCTCAACCAAAATAGGCAAAGTTGAGATGTCCAGAAGCTCTGAATTAGTGAGCACCTCTTTTCTAACGTAGGTTACTGTCAGGGTTATGCCCCTAAACACTTCTAAACTCATTGCTGCAAGAGGACAAAAATAGACAGACACAGTAAGTACAGTGAATACTTGCAAGGAGAGCACTGGAGACCTCACAATCTCCAACCTACTCTGAGCTCTCTCCTGCTCTCCTGTCCTTTTATTTGGTTCCTACAACATCCTGTGACTTCATCTTCTCGAAAGACAGAAGAAGCACACATGATCGATTATACATTGTTCTTGATCACAGGATACAACTGGTTTGACAGTAAAACAAAGTGCAGTTGTTTCTTTGTTTCACGCTGCCAAAAAGGTGTGTGGTCACAAGGATCACTCCTGTGGTCAGCAGACACCAGTGGTCACTGCTGGGTCAGCTTCTCATATCTGCAAACCCAACTTGTTCTTATGATAGTAATTTCTTGCTATCACACAAGCACAGTTAAACCCTTACATACACACACATATATATCAGAGAATGCATGATAACTATTGTACAATTATTCTAACAGTTACTCTAACACTACTGCCTGGTGGTCAGTGCTTTTGGGTTCTCTGTTGCCTGGACCGGTGGTGGTCCAAGGCTTGTTGTTCACATGGGGACCTGCTGTTGTTCCCCCGGTGAAAACGGGAAGACGATGTGTTGATGGAGTGAACGAGTGAGCAGGTGGACAACCTGAACACCGGCACACCGTGTTACGGTCACTGACCTCTAGGGGCTCTCTTTATGAGAGAGCTTTTTCTTTGTGTTTCAGTTCCACCTGGCTACAGGTGTAATGTGTTGGAGCTCGTCATGAAGAGCTCCAAACCCGAGATGTCAGGGCCCTTTTGTTTCCCCTGGGCCTTGATCTGAAGGGATCATGTCGGTGAACTGACTTTGTTGAGACTTTGGATAATTTTGCTGTGAGCATTTGTGTGAAGCTTCAAGTGGTTATCGTTTTGTTTTTCTTCACAGTGGAAGCTGGTAGGGGTTCTCTGCCATTTTGTTTAACTCATTCGCTGCCAAAGACGTCTATAG
>JABUIW010037670.1:0-11835 GCA_013363375.1 Menidia beryllina | reverse complement strand
TCATTTAGGTTAATATTTCTTTTAGTTGGTAAAAGATCAAACTTACACATCATTTTGGTAACAAAAATGAATAAATAAAGAAGTTTTGGGTCATCAAGGGGGGCTTCTCACTAACAAAGCCTCCCTTGGCAAAGCAATTTTGCTCAGCATTGCATGGTACGCAGATTTCAGTTCTAATACCATAATGCTGAACAAAAATAAATAAAAATAATAATAATTCTTTTACAAACCCCTCTATTCTCAGGCTTACTTTTGGATCCAACAGGCTGTGATTACCTGCAAGTATCAACTATCTTATGTCTTAAACATCATCTGTATTTATCCTCCATCACCAGAAAGGGAACTTTAAAAAAAACAACTGATTCTCCTTCCTGTTTTATCTCTTTAAGCTAAAACTACAAAGCGAATCGTTCCTTTGTAAAAAAATACCCCACGTGAATTCATTTAGGTTAATTTTTCTTTTAGAAACAACTCTATCCTCAGGCTTACTTTTGGATCCGAGAAGCTGCGATTACCTGCAAGTATCAGCTATCTTATGTCTTAAACATCATCTGTATTTACCCTCCATCACCAGAAAGGGAATTTTAAAAAACCATCTGATTCTCCTTCCTGTTTAATCTCTTTAAGCTCAAACCACAAAGCGAATCGTTCCTTTGTAAAAAAATACACCACGTGAATTAATTTATGTTCTTTTTTCTTTTAGAAACCACTCTGGGATCCTCAGGCTTACTTTTGGATCCGAAAAGCTGTGATTACCTGCAAGTATCAGCTATCTTATGTCTTAAACATCATCTGTATTTACCCTCCATCACCAGAAAGGGAATTTTAAAAAACCATCTGATTCTCCTTCCTGTTTAATCTCTTTAAGCTCAAACCACAAAGCGAATCGTTCCTTTGTAAAGGTCAGAAATAAGGAGGGTAAACAAGCCTGGAGAGAGACACAAAAACAGAAAGAGAGCTCATTCTTAAGCCTCAACCAGCATCCCCCCCATGAATATTTGACTATGTGACACATTCAAATACAAATAAAAAACAAAAACAATCCCTCTATTCCTGAAAGGAACAAACCGAACTCCATCAGTGGAGTGAGCTCCGTCAGATTTTGGAGGGTTGTAAAACCTTCAGGCACATTTAAGGACATCCTCGTTTTCTCTTTTAAGCCTAAATCAAACTTAGACATCGCCTTTTGCAGGTCGAAACCAGACATTCTCGGTAAAAACGCTCAGAAAATGCTGGATTTTAGGTCCACAGAACAGGCGCCTTCACCATTTAAGGACGTTCTCGTTTTCTCTTTTAAGCCTAAATGAAACTTAGACATCATCTTTTGCAGGTCGAAACCAGACATTCTTGGTAAAAACGCTCAAAAACCCTGGATTAAAAGTCCACAAAACAGACACCTTCACCATTTAAGGACAATCTTGTTTTCTCTTTTAAGCCTGAATCAAACTTACACATCATCTTTTTGTGTGCCTTCATTCCTGAAAGGAACAAACCGAACTCCATCAGTGGAGTGAGCTCCATCAGATTTGGGCTGTAAAACCTTCAGGCGCGCACACACACACACACACACACACACACACACACACACACACACACACACACACACACACACACACACACAAGTATGAATTACAAAGCCTATCAAAACCCATTTCCTCTGAAATTATTGCCTGCGCCCTGCGTGCCATATCTCATCCTCACACGTGCTCGCGCTTCACCGATAGGTGGCAGAGGTGTGCCTCTGTATCCGGGCAGGATTGAGGCATAGGGGAGAGAGAGAGAGAGAGAAAGGGGGGAGAGAAAAGAGCGAGAGGGTGAGGAGTGAACTCTTACTTACTTGCACTCTCTGTCCTCCAGGTCGAAATGCGGGTTGAAGTTGATGAGGATCTTCTGGCCCGCTTCCGGGGCCGTGATCACCCACGCGCACTGCTGGGAGGGGGGGTAGTTGGAGGGGTACCCCGGGGACGTCAGGTAGTCCGGGGCGTCTATCTTTATGTTCCCACCACAATTATCTGCACCACAACAACAACAACAAAAAATACAATGACATAACTACAGCATTTTTAGTTGTTTCTGTATGTTTTGTTTGTTTTTTGTATTGTTTTATGGCTTTGTTGTAAAGCAATTTGAGTACCATTTGGGTATTGTAAATGGCTATACAAATAAACTTGATTGATTGATTGATTGATTAAAAAAATAGGGGACAAAAAAGTTGTTTAGTGGAGACTGACCGGTGGCGCGTCCGGTGCCAAAGGTAAAAGCTGCTTTTTACGCAGACCCCAGAGTCCCGCACGCGCCGTGCGTGAGAGACCCAAAGCACGCACCTGAGCCCCTGAACTCACGCGCTCTCATCCCTCCGGAAGCGCAGAAACTTTGCGGGTTATTTTAGGGGGAAAGCTGCGCTCCCCTCCGCGTCTGCGCCAGAAGGTGAGATCGCGCGCGTGAGCGTGAGGTGAGCACCCCCCCCCCCACACACACACGCACACACGCGCGCAGCCGGCGTGATTAGATTGAATTTTTCTCAGTGAATGATTTATTTAAATTGCTCGTTGCCTGGAGATGGTGATCGCGCTTCAGAGGCAACGTGCGTAAAAGCTCCAAAATAACAAATAAAGCGTTTCGGGGCTGGATAAAAAGCACAGAGACACGTTTATTCTTAATTGAATGAGAAAATCTGAACCACGGAGTGTTTTTCAGACTGCGCTACAGTTGATGCTGCACCCCCCCCCCCCCCCCCCCCTCTGCGTAACCTTCATTTCAAATAAATAAGTGAAGAACAAACTGCGTTCCTGTGCGTTTTACATCGATCCGCTGACCCCCTGCAGACGCAGAATAACAGGTGAGAGGCATACAATGGTGCAAAAGGGATCAATACCCAGCCACCCTGCACGCTGTCAAGCCATACAGACCGAGACACAGTCAACACCTACCGGTCGGAGTCAAAGAAGACACCAAGACGACTTGGGTGAGGAACAATAGCAATCCACTACGCATCCTTATCAAATGGCACGGCGACTGTATCGAACGGAATCAAATCATTAAAAAAAAGGCAAACAATGATGAGCCTCCGATGAGTTTTACGTCCATCCAGAGGAGGAAAAACGAGGCGATTTTTTTGTGTCTCAAAGTGAGAGATCCGGTGGTCGGAGGGTCCCCGGCATCCTGCGAAGCATTCAGCACCGGAGAGTTGTCATCTCATCTCCCGGAGAGCCCGGAATCCAAACGAGCACGGAGGAGAGAATAAGTCCGGGGAGAAATCCGAAAATCAGCCAAAAGTGACAGCGGAACGCGTGTGCTCGGACTTCTGACTTCAGATATACGCAGCGCAAGACGATGCACGTATACTGTATACTTCCAAACGGAGGACGAGGAAAGAGGAAAGAGGGGAGGAGGGGGGAGAAACCACTAGTAATTCGTAATTCGGTAGTCAGTGAAAACCATTTGCGCGCCGCTGTATACGGATCTCTGCTCTGCTCCGCGTTTTGGAGGGTTTAGACCTCCGTTCTCAGACACCAGATATGTGTCAAACAGAGCAAATGAAAAGAAAAATGAGGCCAAAAAAGTAACAGAGGAATGTCCACTCCCTCGGATTCCTGCTTTTCCCGAGATGCCGCTGCAGAGAGCCGTACCAACACGGAGGAGGGCTGGAGCAAAACTGACACCCCGTGCGCCCTCAGTGCGCTCCCGACGCGCGCGCGCAGGGGGCCAGGGGGAGGAGGAGGAGGAGGAGGAAGAGGAGGAACGTGAGAGAAAAACTCACGGTGGCATGTGGGTCTGGTCTGGAGTGAGTCGGCGGAAAAAAAACAGATTCACCGGTGACCCAAATGTGAGCGAAAAAACGGTCACGAATCCGAATTTTGTTTTCGCGGTTTTTCGCTCTTATCCGGGTTATTTTGGAGATGAACGTGTCAAAATCTAAACACATTCAGGAGGATTGAGCTTCTGGAAAACTTTGGAACATTGTATTCGCGTCGTTTCTTGAATTGGCTCAAAGACACAGTTGATAATCGTTAAAATAACCATTTGATTGCACGTTTATGGACTCATTTGGCTACTTGTAAGCACACTTCATAGGCAGAAACATCCCATAATATACAGGATGTTTGTGTTATTCAAATTTGTTTTTGTTCTGTTCATGTGTACAATGAAATTAAATCTTAATGTATTCAAATAACCATCTGATTGCACGTTTATGGACTCATTTGGCTACTTGTAAGCACACTTTATAGGCAGAAACATCCTATAATATACAGAATTTTTGTGTGTTAGTCATATTTAGTTTGTTTCTGTTCATGTGTACAATGAAATTAGATCTTAATTTACTTCAGATTGAATTGTAATTCAATTAAATCGTCTTTTATTCAAAATTAAGACCGAATATGAAGTGTGAGGAGTGGGCGTAAACCAAAGTTACTGAACAAGAAAAACCAAATTAGCCAACACAAAGCCCAGAGAATCCCTCCAATCCAAACACAACACAGCATTAGTGACTTCATCAACCTGCTAAGGGCCTCCAGATGTGCAATGCAGCCAAACAGATGTGGAAACACGCACCAAGACTCCGAACTGCAGCACACGGCGCTATTTACGACCTCTGTCTATCCAAAGTCCCGTCTGAGGTCCTCTTAGTGGTTATCAGCGAAACGCCGGGCCTCCCAGATGTGCCTGCTTGTAATTAAAAAGAGCTTGCTTGTTCAGCACACCTTCGCGGCCAAACAAAGATAAAAATATGATTATCAGACACTTAAAGGAGCTGCTAACGGGTCGGCATATTGCGCTAATCCGTTATGTTCCTCGACCAAAGTCGTGCGGTTCTCTGCCCTTAATAAGAGTTTTCCTCCGTGTCAGCATTCATCGGTCTCAGGAGAGGATCCCAACATGGGGAAATAGATAAAATAAAAGCGGTGAACTGCATTCTAAATTAGCCAGAGCGCAAGTTAGAGAACAAAAACGCTCTGTTAGTGGAGGCGGGTTCAGATCTTTGGGGGGTTTATGAGTTTTGGGGATGGACAGGATGTAGGGAAGAGGGCAATAGGTGATTATTTAGTTGGTTTTTCAATGGTTGGACTCAACCATGACTCACTTTATCCCTATAATGCCAAATGTATCATATTTGCTATATAGGGTTTCTGAAGTCTTTTGGATCTGAGACTTTCTGCATCATTCAGTGGTAAAAGCTTTGCTCAAACCCCTGTTGTACACATTCAGATATACCTGATAACAGCCAGTAGAAGACTACACCAAAATACATTTTTGACTTATTGCACGCTAATTTGATCAAAATCATTTCTGTTTTTTTTCTTCATATGTTGTTGAGGGGCCAAAGAAAGACTTTAGACCAAAAAAAATCCAATATTCTTCCAATTTTTCTTGGATCAGGCTTTAAAGGGTTATACATCAAGAAAGTTTGGACTCTTTTGTTACGGGACCTCATTTCTTAAAGGGATCGCCTCAAAGAAGTTGAGGACTGAGACAAAACCTTAAGCTGAGGCCTTTGGGGTAATCCCAGGCAGATATTGATCTGTGTTTACAATCATTATCCTGTTGTAGAGGTCATCCAGCATGTCATTATCAGCCTTTTGTCAAACGTTTTCCTCCAGAATTAGCTGGTATTGAACCGAATCAATGGTTCTTAACTCAGAAAATAAAGCACCTAATTGCACCTGAAGGGGTCCAGACACTCGTCTCTGGGGTGCTTCCCTCAAAGATCCAGCTGTTGTAGTTTGTCCATTTAACATTTATGGACATAAGTGTTGCTTTCAGGGCCTCTAAATGTATAAATATGTGCCTTGGAGTCCGGTTTTAAGCCACACGGTCGAGTTTTTTAATGTCTTTGATATAGAGACGTCCTCTTACGTTTGTTCTGTGTCACCACTGTGTTTAAGCCTCATTAATATTCAAAAACTTGCTTTAAAAATGTTTTAGATGTTGCAGGCAGTTGGTGAAAGGAGCAGAGGATCATGGGAGTTTGAGGATTCAGTCCAAAAGTGACCAGGTTTTTTCCTCTTTCACTCAGCTTTTGTCTAACTTTATTAAACATAAGAAGTACTGGTTTGAATAACTGACATTAGAGTCCAAAGTCTCCTTTTATCTTCTCCAAACGAAAAACTGACTCGGATGGTTCGCAAAAGGTCTCGGGGTTTTTGAGAAATAAAAAATACAAGCTCTCTGAAAGTTTAACAAAAAATGTTTGGTAAAACTGAACGCAAAGCGCCAATAGTAATGTGGCATTAACACCCCAAAACAAAGTATCACAAAAAGCACAGAGCAGCTCGCCAGTGACATGGACACAAGACGAAACCCAGAGCTTAAACACACAGAATAATCACACAATAGACAACAAGTGGCAGAGGAGGGAAACACAACGAGAGGGCGGAGCCAGACCACGTGACAGACAGGTGTCCCCTGGTGGCCAGAATACCCATAACCCTTAAAGGAGACATATTATGCCCTATTTCAACAAGTTAAGTGTCCTAATGTAATGTCTGTGACAAGCTTTGGTCAGAACCCCATAAGGATGAAGCCCAATAGCAGTTCAGTCCCCCTGCCTAACCCTAACCCTAACCCTAACCCTAACCCTAACCCAAAACAGCCCCGTTCAGAGCGCTCGCTTTGGAGTGCCTGTCTCTTTAAATGCAAATGAGACACAGGCAATCCGCCCACTTCTTCAGGGAGGTGTGCCCACGTCGGCACGCTAACGCTACTGTTAGCCCGATTCTTTAGTTGGAAACCTGAGAATAAACCAGAGTCGATCAAGAGTAAAAATGGACATTTATTGGGTCACAGGTAAAGTATTTCAGTGCTGGGCTCTTCACAGAGGAAACCTCTCTCTCAGGGTCTCAGTCGGCAAAGAGCCCTGAGATCTGGGTGTGATGGGTCTTTGTCTCCTTGGCTAGGCACACCCCTCAAAAGGAGGACTGGACACAACCAAGTCCTATTGGTTAGTTACCTCTCAGACTAACAAGCCGGATCGCAATTCATGTTGATGACATTGGAATGTGGTACCAAATAATGTGTGTGTGTGTTGACTTAAAGACGTGGATCTAATGCAACAGAAAAAGTATAGAAAGAAAAGAGAGAACAAAGAGAATATGTGGTTACAGCCAGAAACTTCAATACAAACTATAGGTATAATATAAAATGAAACAATCAATAATATGCATAGATCATGTGATAGCAAACAATGCTAAAGTGTGTATTTATAACCAAATCCTAACACTACCATGCTAACGCTACCATGCTAACGCTACCATGCTAACGCTACCATGCTAACGCTCACGCTACCACGACGTCTGCCACTGATAGGCGGAGTAAGCTGAGGGGGGGGGCAACATGTAGGTGAAAGGCTGGAATATTATAATGAGCTAGAGCTAATGACGTCAGAAACTACCCACTCCTGAAACCTCCTGATTTATCTCCTGGATTCAGACTGAGGCAGCCCACAAAAACATGACTGAGTCATTTTTTTTCACACTTTGCCTGCTGATAGGCCCTCCACAGTCCCAAATGTACAGAATCAAATGATTAAAAACGTGGTTTCGCATTATATGTCCCCTTTAACAATAACTATTGGAAATATTAAGAAACAGGGTTTCGTCAATAGCTGGAAAGGCTTGAGTTCAAAATGGGTGAAGCAACGTGCTAATGGAAGTCTGAAGGAGGATACGGGGCTGCAGAAAATCCAAGTTAGGAAATGGTTTTCCCCTGACCGAGTTGGACGAGTCTGGGCCGTAACGCTCCAGAAAAAAGTCTCCAGGCTGCTGTTTTTAGTAAGGCCAAACGGGTTTGTGTTCTTTTTGTTTGTTATTTAATCAAACAAATACGGTACAAAGCTTGCATGATATGATAGGCAGAAAGTAAAAGCTTACAACACTCAGTCAGACAATTAAAGTCAAAATTGAAGGTGCTCCTGGATGATGAAGAAGGGGGAAAAAGGGGAAAAAAATGGTAACATAATTTAAAATATATACTTCTAATATGCACACGTATCTTAACATACCGATATTATAATAAAATAACAAGGTTGAAAACTGTAATTCTCACATTCCTGCCAGTCTTATACTGAGAAGTCCGGGTTTTTGTTCTTAAATTTAAGGAATAAAACAGCCCAAAAGTTTCCAGTCACAGACGGGTGACTGGAGTCATCAGCCACTGTGGAAATGAGCCGTAAAAAGACAAAAAAACTGTCACTTTAACCGAAATGCCCCAGCTCTGACCCCAAAAACACACATTTAAACCCTGTAAATTCATGCCTAAAACACCAAAGTTAAACAAAACCCGTCCGATAAGATTTGGTCTGGATTTGAGCTGAACTTTCTCTCTGACGTGAAGAGCGGAAGGAGCCGACTTTGCTTGGGAAAACGAGAAAAAAAAAAAAAAGCCGAAAAATGTGTGTGTAAACAGAGAGAAGGCGAGAGCCTCGTAAAACGGAGATAAGCAGCTGAGTGGGTCTGGCAGATAGTGAGGACACACACACACACACACACACACACACACACACAACTCTCCCCTCAGAAACTGTTGGCTTTGCAGTCCAAAGATCCCAGCAGGCTTCAGTTTTCCCGTCAGATTTATTTATTTATTCATTCGTTTATTTGATAGGGACAAGTATGTTTCATGAATCGTGTCACACACTACAACATTTTAGCTAAAGCTAATTCTCAACGCCTGTCCCCAGTTAGGCTTTTACACAAAACACAGTGACTGTACAGAAGACTTAGACTTCCTTTATTGTCATTGCACAAAAAACACGAGGTGAATTTTGACGACGAAATGTCGATTACTTGGCTACCAGTGTGACAGAGCTAAGACCTTATTCCTGCACAGTAAATATGTATTGTTTTGTATTCTATAACTAAGCACTAAGAGCTAGCTATATACAGGGTAAAGAATTATATTTATACGTATATATTGCACTGACTTTTTGCAACAAACAACATGCACAACAGAACAAATTACACACTATACATCACAGATATAAGATCAGGTCCGTTAGATTATCAATGTCCACATGTCTAATCTCTCAATAAAAAGTCTTTAAGTTTATGTTTAACCCTTTAAAGCCTGATCCAAGAATGAAACAAAACAGAAAATTACTTTTTTTTTTGTTTGAATTCCTTATTTGGCCTTTTAACAAAATATGTAAAAAGAAAAAACAGAAATACATTTTTGATATTAATCATTTGTTACTATGAGATAAGTCCAGATTATTTTTTGTGTAGTCTTCTGCCCCCTGTTATCAGGTGTATCTGATTGTGTACAATAGGATTTTGAGCAAAGTTTTTACCATTAAATTATGCAAAAAGTGTCAGACGCAAAAAAATCTATTTCTATTTACATTCATGTCTACCCTTTTTTGATCTGTTTTTCTCTTTACACTTTTTATTTATTTATAATTTTTTTTAATTATCCTTTTTTATTTATTTATTTATTTAATTTATTTTTTTATTTATTCATTTTTTTATTGGGGGATTGGGGGTTGACAGATTGGGGGTTGACAGAACTGTCACATTGAGATTGTATTGACACTTTATATTTGTCCCAACAATGTCTGTCTTATGTTCAAAATGTTCAATAAACAAAGTTTAAATAAATAAATAAATAAATAAAAATGTATTTCTGTTTTTTCTTTTTACATATTTTGTTAAAAGGCCAAAAAAGGAATTCAAACACAAAAAAAAGTCATTTTTTTTGTTTTTTTTTATTCTTGGATCAGGCTTTAAAGGGTTAAGTCAGAATCTTTATGAAGAGGAGGACTTGGGAATGTCCACCACGGAGGTTATTGTTTTATGTGGACGCATGCATTCCCACACACCTGCACACACATGCGTGTAATGGCTGTGGAATGATGGAGGAGGGGGAGCGTTTCTGTAATGACACAGTCATATTCCGGTAATTACAGGACGCAGTGACAGTGATCCAATAGCCCGCGGCGGTGGGCTAACAGCAGCAACACACCGGCTAGCGCTGACCTCCCGGCTCCTGCCCCATTATCGTGCACTCACAAATGCACTGACACGCACTTTCCCTGATAGGCCACGTACACAAACGCGTGCACATGCTAAAGAGAACACATGTTCGCTGGTATGAAGCTGTTCTGGACGGTGACAAATGCCGCCATTATTCAAACGCAGTGATCTCAAACGGATCAAAACTCTTCCTCCAGCCTCCTAAAACAGATAAACTTCTCTATTTCTTATTTTAGGCTTTCAGTAGTGCCCCGTCTGAATTCGATTCATCCCTCAATGTCCATTTTATGGACATAAAAACCGTCTTATTAAGCAGAAAATTTCAATATTTCGGAAAATATTAACATTTTACTCACTAAAAAATCCTGCGGAATACGGATAACTTTTCTGTTTCAGTTCTTCAGCTAATGCTGAAAGTGGAGCTTTCCCTGTCTATTTTTTGGCATCAGGTTTTTATTTTGTTAGCTATTTCTAGCTTTTCCGCTCTCTCACTGTCCAATCAGAAGGTGGGAATACCAACGAAATCTGAATGATTGAAGTTTCATTGATACATACTTCATGAAGGCCTTCATGCAGATTTAATAATAGCAAATAATAGCTGAAATATGATTGGTGACTTTTATATAAAAATATAAAAATACACTTCTGGAAGCGGGAAAACCAGGGATAAAAAAACATGAAAACAAGCGAACAGACCATTTCAGGCTATTTAATATTCACTTATGGATCAGGTAAATATCATTATTCAGATTTAGTTTTAGCCTAAAACAATATCTGACGGCCCACCACTGCTAACATCCGCTTTATCCAGCTTTTCCCATTCAAACACAGCCAGTTCTCAGTGTTTATGAGCATTATTGGGTGTTTAATGACAGCAGCTGGGACCAGATGTTTTAAAGATGATCACGCCATACGCGTGTTTACAACAAACCGCCGTTTAAACGGAAGAATTATTGTTAGTCATCCATTCTTCAGGCCGTGGATAAACAATCTTAAACAGCTTTTTTCTCTGTCCCAATCTGAGATGGAAAGTTCGTCATGTTATTTAGCATCAGATAAAGAAAAGCAATAAAGAGATTTTTGGTTTTTTTACCCTCACTCTGACTTTTCCTCTCAATCTTCAATAATAATAATCAGAAATGGGAATGGAAATAAGGTTCACGCGCACAAAACTTTTACAGTCTGATCACAGGAATGTGTTTTTGAATAAAAAAAACACATCTTGTTCACAACCTGTCCCAAAATGTGTACATTAAAAATGCATTTGTCACATTTCCTGACATAATCTCCCTCACATCCCCCTCATTTTGCACAGTTGTATTCATTTCCTTTTCATTTAATTCATTTATGATGTTTTTTTTAATGATGTATTCATGACTTTGTCTGTTTTCTTATGTTTCAATGTTGTTTTAATGACGATCGTCTTTGTAAAGTGGCATGAGAGGTGCTTTTTAAACATAAAATGTATTATTATCATTGCTCGCATTGAGCCGTCAGCTGGATTTCGTGTGGACGTGATCACACAAAAAGGTCGCGTCATCACACAAGCACGTATTAATGCGCCCCGACACAGATGGATGTCACAGCCAGTCCCACTCAACACCCCCCCCCCCCCCCCCCATAACAGCATCCAGCCAAACCCAAACACTCTCACAGCTTAAAGCCACATTTGTCAAGCGCTCGTTTTTTTTCCACACACACACAAAGTCCCCGCATTTCTGAAAGGATTCTTCAGCTCAACATGAGGTCATGGCACTTGTGATAAAATCTGCCCGCCTGGCACCGAGTCAGGCGCCTTCTCTGGTTCACACAGTGGGACCGGGCCTTTTATATATTCCCCAAACCCGGGGGTGCTCAAAACGTCGAT
>JABUIW010037637.1:10125-26052 GCA_013363375.1 Menidia beryllina | reverse complement strand
GGGGGGGGGGGGGGGGGGGGGGTCAAGCACTGATGTCACTTTTACCTTTTGTGCACTTTACTTGGACTTGCTGCTACTAAGTGTTGTATCCCAAACACAATTTCGTTGCCTTTTTTGACAATGACAATCAATTATTGAATTGAATTGAATTGTATCAGTGCAATGCGGGCCGCTGTTTGAGTGTAGAAGAGCCGTTGGGAGCATCCTTTGCCCTGTTTAACGTGTTCTTGGAAGAATTTTGTATAGTTTCTTTTGGAGATCCAAAATCCGGCCATTAATTTTCTAAATTGACTGGTATTAGAAATATTAGCCAAACTCTCCATGGTTGTAAACCACATGGTGCCCACGTAGATCCAGATATCTACGACTCCTCTAGCTGAGATGTCACACCTCAGTTTAATTCTTCTCTTTGCTGCAGGGAGAGCTCCATGGTCAGGGACACAAGTTAGAGGTCAGCTTTTTTATTCTTGGTCCTGAATACAATGCAGTGTAGCCAAGGTGTGCATCAGACTCACAAGGTGACACAAAGTGAAGGACATGTGACCTGAAGGAAAGTTTATGTACAGAGCTATAATCACAGGACGTTATGGGGAATTGTGAGGTGTGTCAGTCAAATGTTTGTTCTAAATATGTGAAAAAATAAAAAGAAACACATGCAAGTCCTGAATATATGAAATATATATGAAAATGTGTTTTTTGGGGTGGTGTTTTAGTATTGTTTGCAATTGGTAAGGACAATTTAATCCCTGTAAAGTCGGTTAGTCTCCTCTCCTGTATTTCTGTTATTTCTGTAATACCAGTACAATCCCCAGCTCAGACTTTTGTTCATCGTCCCACTCAGGGCTGTCAGCAGGGTTTGGAATAGCTCAGTTACATAAAGCCATCTTTCACTTTTCACTGCAGCAGTGTGATGCCAGTCAAGATGTCTGACGACTTAAACCAGGGAAGAAGAGCTGCTGGAGGGAAACCGTGCTGCCAGCGGTTTGCAATCTCGGATCTACATTTCTTATTGTCAGTGTTGGGGAGTAACGGATTACATGTAACGACGTTACGTAATTTAATTACAAAAAAAGAGTAACTGTAATTCGTAACAGTTACAGTGAGAAAATATGTAATTGAGTTACAGTTACTTCCAAAAATTTTAAGAATTACAAATTTATTTACATTTTTTTAAAAATATAAAGAAAAACCTTTGCGAAATATGCAACTCACTGATAGACGAAGCGTATTGATTTACTAATATTTGACTGTTTGGTGTTGATGCATGACAAACGTTTATCGATGTCTATGACCTAGCCTAGCCTAGCCTACCCAACTGTAGGTGACCAGACGTCCTCTTTTTCCCGGACAGGTCCTACATTTCAGACTAGGGTTGTCAAAAGTATCGATACTTAAACAAGTATATATACTAAAATGTTGTATCCGGATACGACTGACCTGCCCGATTTATTTATGTATTTATTTACGTTGTTTATGATCGTTAACAAGACGTTAGCCTTGAACTGCTAGCTGCGGCCAACAGCTAATAATAACATGCTAAAATTAATCATGGGTTAATACTCATTAAAACCTTAAAGTAATCAAAAAGTAATCAAAAGTAATTAGTTACATTACTTTTTTAAAGTAATCGAAAAAGTTACACTACAATTACATTTTAAACAAGGTAACTTGTAACAGTAACGGATTACATTTTTAAAGTAACTTACCCAACACTGCTTATTTTACACACACAAGCCCTGTCTGCATCTTTTCAGATCAGTGGAAGATGTAAAGTGTGAATTCATGCAGTGGACACCATGAGAACTCAGGCCACATGCTGCAGGGAGACCCTGTTTTGGATGAAGTGTAACCGTAGATATGTGCAACAAAAATAAATCTATTTTGTACGTTTTTTCAACAACACATTGAGTAAAAGAGCACATTTAGGTTTGGAAGTGTTTCCTTGATCCCCCTCATCTGCACAATGGTGAACAAGCTCTGAAAATAGAAAGGTGATATTAACCACAACAGAACACTGTGTCCCGTTGATCCAGTGGGAGAGGTTAAGAAAGAAGTGAGTCAGAGATCAACTTTAAACATGTATGTGCAGGGGCACTCACTGCTGGGAACCCTGATTCTGGGATTCTACCTCAGGTTATTTCACTGTGTACACATTTATACATTCTTGTCATTTTCTGACTGTCTTCTGTCAGATGTCAGCTTGTCTGCAGTTAAGGTTAAAGCTTCCTGGAGAACGTGGAGCTCAGTGGAGCACAGACAGAGTTGTATCCTGTTGGGTTACACAGACCGGTTAGTCAGCATAAACAACTCCATGTGCGTCATTTGTGCTGTGAAGCTCAGTCATTGCTTCCATTGAGATTTTCATGCTGCTGTGCTTGGTCACATGGTCAATTATTGATTTAACTAATGAGGACATTTTTCAAACTAATGAGGCAAACTGGATGATTATAGTTTGTGGGTCACGGAGGCCAGTATTGGAATGGTTTGTTCATTTACTGAAGCCTAGCTAGGCCACTCCAACAAAAAACTATACAAGTAATTAAGTCATTTATTTGTCAGTAATATTCCAAAAAGTCTGACAACAGAACCATAGTCCTGATTTAACGTATCTGTCCTGGCGACAGGTTGGTGGTTGAAAGCTGTATTTCCACTCACAACAGACTCACTGAAGAGACATGGTGCATCCTTTTATAGGCAAAATGTAGCAGTTCGGAAAATGAGACTGAAAAGGCTAAATAAGACTAAATAACTGATTAGCCGAATCAAGTCCAACTTAAAGAAATTGTACTCTATTTGATATTTTTCACAGGCAGCATTGAGATATCAAACAGTCATTTACTAATGAATGCATTCAACAGAGAGTGTTCAGGTTGAGGAGCTCCTTAAATCCAGTCTGGAGCACCAGAGCAAACCACATCTACTCTGAGATGCCTCCTACAATCCTGTGCTCAGTCATTTCTGCTTTTTGATGCAATGTTCTGTATAGGACACCTTTCAGCAGGTTAATCTACCGGGGTCATTGTGGATAACTTTGTTTTCAAATGCCAAATACGACACTGACTGAGCAGAGATGTCACTAGTTTTCTACCGAAAGTCGTTTCTCTTGCAATTCCTGCCTTCTGGCCTTGCTTTTCTTGGCTCGTTTTAATTCGGGGTGGAAGGAGGAAGCTCAGGAGGCGAAATGCCGAGGCTCTGAGGAGAGGGTTATGGATGTGTCCTGTGTGTGTCTGCAGAAGGGAACAGCTGCAGCAGACGAGCCTTGGGCTCTCTTTCACACTCTGGTTTGTCTCACACAGCTTATAAACCGGCGGCTGGCGACTGTCAGCTATAAAGTATCACACACACAAACACACACGGCACACGCGTTTCAAAAGTGCTGCTTTCCATCCAACTCTTTCAACTCAAACCGTGGCAGCCATCTTCATTCCCTTTTTTCTGTTTCACACTGTCAGTCTGAGACAGGTTCATTCCTCTCTGTTACCAAGGCAACAAGATCGCAGTTTATGAACCTGCCTCTGATGTATTCAGACCCGAATGCTTATTATTCCTCTGCAGAGGGACCTGGCCTTTCCTTACAACTCATCCACTGTTTTCCTCCTGGACATTGATGAAGAAAGGGTCCCTAATGATCTGGAGGTTTTGGTGGTGAGTTGGAGGTTTCCCAGAACATGACCTCTCTTTTGTTTTTAGACAGCATCTTAAAAAACCTCTAAAGTCTGAATGAATTTAGTTAGGCAGCAGATGCTGAGTGGTCCTTGATGTAAAGAAAATGTAAATACAATCCAACAGTCAATATCTAGAAGAGCCACTTTCTGCAACAGCTCCAGGTCTCCAGATTGTGGCCTTTTGTCTGGCTTAGTTTTCCCTGGTGACCAAAAAATACCATTTACAGCCTAACCCACCACTCTGATTACTGTCCTGATTGTCCATTCTTTGAGTTCTGGTGGATATAGGGCAGGTGATTTCCATCCATTATCTATACTGCCAATTCCTAAAGGGGGCAGCTGACATAATCTATCCCTGCTGACATAAAGTGATAGACGGGGTCCATCCTGGGCAGGTCACCATTCAATATTTACCTTTCTGCATCTAGCATATGCTTTTATCCAAAGCGACTTACAAAAAGAGGCAGCACCAAAACCAGTTCCACACTTAGCTTACCTTGAGTGCAGTATGCTAGAAGAGGATTTGATATTAAGGATTTAACATTCAACTATGACAGATTACACAGGTACCGTCCACTGATGCTACATGCTATCAGGAAGTAGGAGCATTCACATCTCCAGTCCATCGCAGGGCCTCGGAGGGACAAACAACCACAAACACTCACACTGTCTCGAATGGGAAATTCAGAGCTTCCCTTTAACTTAACATGCATGCATTTGAACAGCGGGAGAAAGCCAGGGTCCCAGAGATTCCACACAGACATAGAGAGAACATGTCAGGGAGGTGGGTGTTGACGGAGGACTCAGGTGCGGAGATGAGGGAAGACAAGATTTATTATAACAAAACTGTGAAAGTCCAGACAAAGTACAAATCAAAGCTGTGGAAAACTGTGATCAAAGTAACAAAGCAATGAGCAAACAAGACTGAGGCAAAGTAACAAAATAACGATTGACAAAACTGTGACTATGGCAAAAACTTTGACAAAAACAAACCTGGCGTGGGGGAGACGACGGAGTAGAAGGACAAGAACGCACCCGCACCAGACAAGGGGAAACGAGGACTATTTAAACACATGAGGGAAGGGAATCCCAGGTGTACACAATAGGTAATCAAGACCAGACGAGACACCAGACGTGACAGAACATGCAAACACCTCACAGAAAGGACACCAGACCTGGGGATTGAAAGCTGGAACCCTCTGGCTGTGGGGACGCTGCTGACCACACCACTGGGCAGCCCTGGCAGCTGGACTGAACGACTATGTTCTTTACATTTTATGATTCCATGGTGCCCCAGATATCTGTTCAGAACCAACGCTTAAACTTTGTCCCCTAACTCAGTAACTCAGTGTTTTTCAACCTTTTTTGAACCAAGGTACAGTTTTTCATTGAAAAAATCTCAAGGCACACCACCAACCAAAAATGTTAAACAAATCTGTAGCCACCTATAGTAATACTATAGTTATTCTTATTTTATTCTTATCTTATCTTAAGTGTCTTGAATAGGAAGCAAATAAACACAAAAATGTATTTTTATCATATTTTATATTTCTTCTTTCAAATTGCTTAACATGTCCACCTCAATATATAAACTTATATACAAAATCTAGTCATAAGGAATTATTACATGATTACTCCACCAGTCACTAGTACAGCACAGACACTCAAAAATTATCTGCAGATAATTAATTCCCTATCAAAAAATCTTTTTAGACCAATTAGGTGAAATAGGATGATTTTCTACGGCACACCTGACCATCACTACTAGTGTGCCGTGGCACAGCGGTTGAAAAACACTGCCCTAACTGTTTGTGAACTCTGTTTCACGGGGAGTCATTTGGTTGTTGGTACATCTTCATGTTTTATCATGAGATCACATGGTAACTGGACTGCACACAGATGGATCTTATTCAACAAACAGGTGATAGCAGAAGACCACAGGCAGCACCAGATCTCACAGGAGTTTCATAACCAAGGTAGATACGCATGCAATAGATACACATGCAAGGTTTGTGATTTTTTTTTTCAAACTAAAGCCATTTCACTTCATCAGTTTTCAGTATTTTGGTAGATTTCTTTACATTAAGTGGAGTGAATCATTTTGCCACAATGCATAAAACATTTTTCTGACTTTCTGACACTTTCTGAAAGCAACAAAATGTGCACAGGTAATGTGAAATGTTTCAGAGGTTTTATACAAATATCCTGCCTCACGTCTCCCTCGTGCTCATGCCGTGCTCTGGGCTTTCTCAAAAACCATGAAAACCACTGTATTTCCCAGTCAGATCCCCTCCACTCATCTACTGAGCTCATTTGAATTGAATTCTTCCACCTGTGTCACTCCAGAGTTTCCCCCATGACACAAACAACTCCACATCTTCCCCTGCTTGTTTATCCAGAGCTGGTTTTACTTTGTGGATGCTTCTGATCTATGGTCTGCCCCCTGAAGGCTTTTAAAAGGTTTTTCCAGACTTTGAATGGAGAGCGTGTGTGTTGTGAAATGTTTTGGTTAAACAGAAACCCCAATCGGAATATCTGAGGCTGGAGAAATGTTTCCTGTACGTTCCTGTCTGAGTAATGTGTGTTTCCTATCTGTCTGAGTCATGAGAGAGCTGGAATTTCCGGTGAACGGGGACAGAAGAGGATGGGAAGCATCACTGTGTTAGATAACTGCAGTCCTGGACAGGAAATGAGAATTTTGTTCTGTCACTCTTTTTTTCTTCTCCTCACTTCTTCACACATCTGTCTTCACCTGCCTACATGAAGAAGATTCCACACGAAAGGTCAAATTGTCCATTTGAGCAGACAGTGAAAGACAAAAGGAGACAGTCAAACCCAAATGCTGACAGTATGGAGCAAACCTAACCCTAACGTTTAATGAGGGCTGTCTGGTGGCTTTGGGGTTCGTTTCAGACTAATTCAGCTGTCAACTGGTGACTATCAGTCATTTTCATTGCAGAGTCTCTACATTTGGGGGTTTTTCTAGAAAAAAAACAGCATCAAGAATATCTCTACTAATGAGCCCATCCTAGTTAAATGACATTTGCATATCTGAGATATGCACAAGGCAATAATTAATTAATCAAAAACTCTTCTGGGAATCCTGTTCTAAAGAATGTCTTTGTATGTATATCCTGGAAATGAAATGATTTTGATGGAATTGTGCACGTGCCCCATTCATCCATTCTTAACCGAATATTTTTGGCACTATAACTAAATTTAGGCAGACTTGTGGCACACCGGGCCACAAGTACAAAATGCTCAAGTCCCACTCTGCATACCTTGGCATTCATGTATGACAATATTGGGCATCTAAAGAGGTCACAGTGATCTTTACTGCTGATGCAGTAAACAAAGACAGTAGAATGTCAAACCACGTACACGTCAGGCAGAGGTCCATAAGTCTGCTGAAGAAGAGAACATAGCTGCTGTGATGCACGTGTCCAACTCTGCACTGGACTGGCTGATCACTTCTTACGTTTCCGTTCATGAGCTGGAGTTCTTTTCATGATCACTGACGTGAGATCACTAAAAGAAACATTGACTTTCTCTTTCCAGTTTAATCAAACTCCTTGTGCCTGTTGCTGTCATCAGCCGCTCTGCCCAGCTGCAGCAAAGATCGCATGTTTATGTGTTATTAAAGCGTTTGGCTACGGCCAGTGATTAGTTCAAAGTGAAAATCAGGTTTTTAAACATTTTTGTAGTTTTATGCTGATGTTCAGAGAAGAACCCCATGCATACACGCAGTTTAACTCATTGACTGGCAGCCATTTTCAGAACAGAGAGTCGCTCACTGCCAGAGTTTTTTGAGAATTTTGACTGATTTTTCAAGAGCCACAGAATAGTTTGTGCTTTGACTATGTAAACACCGAACACACCAAAAGAAAGAGTAGACTCTCTTCTATCATCAGGAAAAAAAATTTGTTTCTACCTTATTCCGTTCTTCTTCGACGTGCGTCTCACCGGCGCCATTTCTCTCATAGCGAACCATTGCGTTTGTTTTTATTTGCTTACAATCTATGCTCATCTCCCATCAAAAGTGGCACAGCTACCTAGAGGGTCAATTTGTTAGTCCATACTCTGTCTAGAAGCCCATATTTACGGAAAAACTTTCGCCGATCGTTCCCCAAAGCCACTCGCATTGAAAAACATAAAAGACGTCTATAGACGTCTTTGGCAGTCAGCGGTTGGATTTGAAAAGACGTCTATAGACGTCTTTGGCAGCGAATGAGTTAATGGGCCTGCAGACAGGAATGAGGGCCTATTCTGCCTTTGACTTTGTCACAGGTGAGTATTCTGCCCCCACGCTGACATGTCTTCTGCTCCCAGCATTGAGCACGTCCCAAACAGAGTGCTGAGCGAGGCATGTAGGCTATGAGTGGGACAAACAGTCTCACCCCTTCTTCAGTCCAGACCTCTGGATGGTTTGCATGTGGACTCTGTGCAGTAGCTGTGTCCCACTGTGAAAGCGCCTGCAGGTGGGCTGCTGAGGGCTCTCTGAGTGTGTGGAGTTCTGCTCCAATGCAGGCGTCCTGGGTTTCATTCTGGCCTATGGTGGTTTCCTCCATGCCCCCATTTTGCTTAGAATATATTCTATCCATTCTCATACAGATATATCAGAATTTCAAGAAGGCATTTGAACATTTTCTAAAGCAACAAAAGCTGAAGTTGATTTTATTTTGTATGTGCTCTCGCATTAGTCCTCCCAAGGCTAAACAACACAGAACATACTAATTCAGGGCTCCAAAAACTTCTCATGGTTCATCCAGGACCGGTGGCCTCTGGAGGGTCATCTGCTTCCCAGCCCCCCGGGTCACTAATCACTCACCCATCATCCCCCACAGTCCACAGAGGACGCTGGTGAGGTTCAGCGTTGATGCTGTTGATGTGGCTTCCTGCATTCAGAGTGAATGGCACTGCCACTGAACCAAAAGCAGCTTTGCTCTGCCATCTAGTGGCTATGGTGGGTTAGTGTAGCTCAGCAAAAATTAGATCCAGCGCAGAACAACTTGGTGTATGAAAATTAGCTCAGTTTCACAGGTGAAGATCCACTTGGATAAAACTTAGACTCTTTCAAAAGGTGTCACTGTCTCTAGAATGGGAGGTTTTCTTTTAAGGAAGTGTGGTAGAATGGAATAGACTTGTTAAATGAGTTTTATCTTCCTCCCTTCTGTCATTTTGTCTGAATGTTTATGTGTAAAACACATTTGAAGACAACCACAGCTATTGTTCCCATCCTCTTACAACTCTCTTTCACTCAACGGTGCATTCTCTCCTTGTATCTGTTGCAGAGAAACCGGACACCAGTAGCCTGTGTAATCCCTCTCAGTCCTGGTGTAGCAGGCTTTCACAGATCTAATGAGTGGGCATGTTTCCTCATTGTTTGCTTTGAACAGGAGATAAAACATCCAGTGTGAGAGGTGTATCTTGTTTGATTTTCTTTGACTTTGGGTTCTGGTCTCGCTGCTGTCACACACATTTGTTGAATGCTGTATTTATGATCAGTCCCACTTGTGCCTTTGTTATGAATTGGTTACATTTCTCTTGGGTCACTGGGTCAGTCACAGAGCTCAGGAGCAGTTTGGATCAGATCATTCATAAGCCCGGCAGCTCAGAGCCACTACGCCACCACCTGGGCTGATGTGGGCTCTACATGGTATGGTCCAGTTACACAAAGCTGTTGCTTTCTTAAATCTATGCAGTCTTTCGAGGCCATGGTGGGTTTGCAGAAGGATCCTTCTGGACTTTAGACATCATTGACCTATAAAAAGAATGAGGAAACACAATCATTAGACCTTGATGGATCACTAACCGTAAATATGACGACTTCAGACCCTTAGTTAAATAGTTTATCACACCACTGATCAAACGTTCAAAGACCTACATGTGAGCTCTCAGATTTAGAGTGGTGTGTATTTGTGTGAGTGTGTGTGTGTTGTGTGTGTTTCAGTGCATCGTGATAATCTCCTTGAGCTTTGTAAGTCGCCATGGCTGAATCAGATTATCAGCTAGAACATGCAGAATTGGAATACCTCCGAATGCAGCATGTGAACATTTCAGGAGCTCTGTGAGGAAACATGTTTCTGCGTGGAGCGGTGGCACACTGGCCTACATCGCACAAGTCTGACGTCTACTACATGCAAAGGCTTCATTCTTGGTTTTCACTACTTTAAAACTCAGGGCCTGCCTAGGATAAATGTGTGAGCATGTGTGCAGACCCCTCTGTCCGGAGCAGTCCTGTGCTGATGAAGGAACACAACAAGCTGAGTGAATGCTCCAGGATCAGACGCACAACTCACCGCACTCACTTGGATTCAAATCGAATCCTCTTTTCTAAACATTTAATCCTTTATTGCAGTGTGCATACATGTGCATGTGTACAGCTTTTATGTATCACATCTGTTATCCACAGTAAACCCATGCCTCCATTAGGAGCCATAGATTGAAAGCAGTTAGGAAATCCATCTAACTGATGGCTTAAAGTTTTTGTGAACCGCCTGCGACCACTTTTAGAAAAGAGTTACACAGTATATCCACTTATGATCCTGCTTATGATGAGGTAGTAGAATGAATGAAATGTTTGCTTAAATGAGTTTCACCTCTTATGTCAGTCTTCCATTGGTCATGTGTACGTTAGAAGGCAAATGAAAGAGGAGAGATGGTGACAACACATCTGTATGCTGCGCACATCAGGTGGCTGTGGAGTTTTATAAAGCAGCTTTTCAGCCGACGCAGCAACACCTTCAGTGATTAAAAAAAGCAAAGTCCCATCTGTTAATGGACGCCGAGCATGAGTGGACATGAGCAGGAGCTCATGAATGAACTCTAGACTGGTACCCCCCACATGTTGTTCAGAAAGCACCTATACATCCACACACGTCTCCACACATGAGCAGATGGTGCAGTCCTTCGGTTTTTACTGTGTTTCATGTTTTTTTTCCTCTGCTGTGTTGGGATTATGCTGTTTACCAATCGGATTTCAGCCCACTCTCCAGCGATGATGTGAGATGAATGGCAGGCAGGTTAGTGGCTGAGGCACTCGTGCAGTAGGCACACTGGATGCTGGGTCGTACTGTGATGGAGCAACTCTACATTTCCCAAGCTTCCTAGTTTGTGAGTAGAGACCCTCACTGACCACCTCCATCCAGGTAAGAGACTATAATAGAAGACTAAAATAGGAGAGGGACATCAAAAGGCTAGTCTGGTATGATCTAGGTCTTCATGTCCAAAAGGGAAATGAATATGAGCTGGGGGCTCACAGCAAGGAACTAAATGTGATTTTGAAATTGAATGGACAGTGGATTCTTTCTAGATATTGAACCTTCCTAATCTAGTTGTGGCCGGTAACCTGTCCAGGTGTTGTCCCTGTGCCTACAGCTAGGCTCGGCTGCAGCAGCTACAACCCTGAAAGACGGTTAACTTAGTCACCATGACTACACTGCATCTGACTTCTTGCCTTATGTCAGACCGTAGTCCTTTTTTCAGTTTTCTAACCTATGGTTGATTCTTTTTCACATATGGTTCTCTTTGCCTTGTGAAGAGTTGGCATAAATGTGCCCGGACAGTGTTTCCAGACTATATGGCGAAAGTATGCTGCAAATGTTTATCATGTTTGGTTTCCAGACTTTATACTCATTCTCTCGCTCTCTGTTGTCTGTAGCTGACTGAATATGTGTGTGTGTGTGTTTGTATGTGACATTAAGAAGCCAGAATAGCTCTTTATGTTGGCTCCAAGCTGATCTGCTTCCTGCATTGTATGGTATTATCACAGCTATTGTCAGAAGTGTCTGCAGTAACTCTTAACGGTTTAGGACTTGTGCTTTTGCTCTCATGCACAGATCTGTCTGAGATGGTTAAGGACTGGCTCACATTTGGTTAGAGGCAGGAGGAAAGGCATGTGAGGAAATGTAATTGGCTCCTTCAGTTGTGTTGAGAGTTTGCAGCACGCTTCATGTGTGACTGATCATAACGCATGTAATAGTATTATACAATTCACATGCAATAAACATTTGAAGATTTGACTATTTATCCAAATATTGCTGAATGCTTTTCCCCCTCCTGCAGGTCAGTGTTTCCTGTGCATGGTGGATGTGGTGCCGGTGAAGAACGAGGATGGCCTGGTGATCATGTTCATCCTGAACTTTGAGGTCATGACTGAGGACGCACTCACACAGGAGCATAAACAGGAGCTGAACCACCGCCTGCCCACCTGGCTCGTCACAGGTAGTGAGGAACTCTCCGAGGTTTCATCACCACATGTGAAAGGTTTAAGAAAAGGCTTTAACTTCTGACCAGCAGCACTGAATGTATGACATTCAGAGGGGTTTAGCACATTTACAGGACAGAGAATTATCTCCATGACATGCATTTTTTCCCTCAAGTGAAGGGAATTTACACTTAATTTCAGATGGATTATTTGTAGATTGGATTATTTTTGCATTCTCTTGGTTAAGCTGGGAAATAGTGGCTAAAGCCAAAAACTAATCAGTGTCCCAGACCTCCTGATTTTCAGGATGAGCCACCACAGATCGCCTATTCTCTTAACTTCCACCATCTGTAATATCTTTTGCGTTTAGTTTTCCAAGTGTATTTATTTATTTACTTTCAAAATGTTTCAAACAATCACATCTTCCAATTTCCCTCGTGTGCCTGCCTGATCCTGATCTTCACACTTCACACTGGAAACTTCACAATCAGAAATCTACCTCTATTTCCTTCCCTCCAGGTCGTCCACGAGGCTTTAAGCTGCGTCTTCCCCCGCTGCGTTCCTTGTCCAACAGTAAATCTTCACTTGATGACCCAGAGGCTGGTCACGTCCCCATCGCCACATCTCTGCCTCTGCATCCGAACCACAGCAGTCACAAGTCCTTAGGCCTGGGGGAATTCCTGCCCCTCTCCTCTCTACCACCAGACCTCAGTGGAAGCAGGTACAATCACATATATATATATATACTGTATATACTTAGAGAGAGAGAGAGAGAGAGGGTAAGACTTAGGGGAGGAGATGATCTCTAAAGAGTTGAGTCTTTACGAGTTTCTTAAAGATAGACAGGGCCCCCCAGCTCTTGGTCCACTCAGTAGGTCGTTCTACCGTCATGGAATGACACATGAGAAGAGTCTGGATTGACCTAAGCCTGGTTTAGGCTCTGCTAGACCACAATCCATGACTGGAGTGACCCAGTTGTGACAAGACTTTCCCAAAGTATTCAAGAGCATGGGAGCCGTACCCTTAAGCACTTTGTCGGTTGACTTCAGTGACATGAATTCCATGCAGGCGGCTAGTGGTAGCCAGTGAAGCTCAGTGAACAGAGGGGGGACCTGGGGCTTTTTGGGCAGATTGAGGACCAGACGTTGCAGGATAATTTGTAGAGCTTTTACTGTACGGGCTGGGAGACCTATCAGGAGAGTGTTGTGACAGTCCAGGCAGGAACTAACCATAGACTTCACAGTAGCTGGGAGGCCTGTTGGGTTAGGTACACCTGGATCTTCCTCATGTTTAGTAATGCCAAGAGAGAGTAGAGTAACAGGTTTCACTCACGGATGGGTTTGTATCAATTGCACAACAGCAGATATGGTTTTAGTAAAGAAGCTTAGAGAAAACTTTCACTGGCAGACGTACGAGGCTCTATCTGTGCAGTTCCCCCCAAAGTGTGTGAAAATGCAGCAACGTTATGATGAATTATTATGAATTATAGAAAACATTCATTACATTAATTCATGTTCTTGCTAATCTGCTCCCCAAAATCTGGACAAAAGAAAACATACATTTTCTACTTTTTCCCCTAGGTCCGTTCTTCATAGTTGGCCAGAAGACGGCCAGGAAGACCAGCGCACGTTACTGTGTTCAGAGCCTCCTGTGTCCCCTCGCCCCCCCCACGGCGCCCATCTGGTCGGCCCCCTCAACCAGTCGTCGCCTTGCGTAGGAGCCCACCATCGGCTCAGCCTCAACCCAGACGGCTCAACCTCCAACTGCTCCCTGTCACGCAGCCGCTCACGGGAAAGCTTCCACAGCATGCGGCGCGCCTCTTCTGTAGACGAAATCGAGGCCATGAGGCCCGATTGGGACCGAAAGAACCGGAGGGCCAGTATCCGGCCCGCCAGCAGCAGCACCGGTGAGGAAGCAGAGAGGTTTTCTATTCTATTTGTCCAGGCAGTAACTCACTGGATTTATCTGCTTACAGGCGCAGTAAACAGCAAGTCAAACATTTTGAACTCCACATCAGACTCGGACCTGATGCGGTACCGTACAATCTCCAAAATCCCTCAGATCACCCTCAACTTTGTGGATTTCAAGCCAGACCCACTCATCGCCCTGCCCCCCGGGGAGATGGACATCATAGCTCCCTGCAAACTGATTGACCGGACACACAACGTCACAGAGAAGGTCACACAGGTAGAGTGCCGTCCCCAGGTGTCGTGTACGCTGTCCAGAGGGGCGTGAGTGTGTCTGCACCTCCACATTTTGTCACTTTGAGCCAGCTGAATTGTATCTCTGCTGCCGATCCCTTTCAACTGTGCGGTGTGGTATTGATCATTATTTAGACCAGAGTTCATATATTCCTATATGCAAAGAGAAGGAAGTGAGTCGTTGGAGGGTGAAGGGTCCAGAGAATCTTCAAAGTTTCATGTGATGAGTCTGGTGTCCATAGGTTAAAGCTTGGAAGTCTAGGCACTGAGATCCAGGATGATGGTTAGAAATAGAAAAGGAAATTAGTTCTACAGCATGAGATGGTAGTACACAATCTGGTGAAGACTCGCTGCCCTGGTAAGTAGGATGCCTGATGAGGTAATCATCCTCACAAAGGGCTGGAAAAACAAGTTTTACAGTAAATCCTTAAACATATCACAAATTTTCAGAGAGTTTGACAGTGATATATATTGTGCCATCTTTCTGGTATTAGTTTGCCAACTTGTTGATAATTGTGTAAATCTCATAGGGACAATACCATAGATAGACAACCTTTGAGAGACTGACTTGAGCGGTATGTCCTTAGTTGCCAACCGACTGTTGAACAGGAGTATGCTGGAGACCAGGATTCCTTTGCTGGTTATGTCCATGCAGACTGAAGATTGAAGTGTGAGTCCAGACCTGTTTCACCATCTGGAAATTGTGCTGGATGAAAGGGACCACAGGCCTGCGTAATCCTCATGGACTAAAGGAGGTTTGAAGCCAAAGAAGACGTTGAGTAGTGAACAAGATAAGGGTGTCAAGGGCTTACACCATTCAGGGAAGGTGGAGTCTCCAGGAAGAGGGATTTTTGGCTGACACAGTAAAGAAACTCTTCCAAACCTGTGAGAAGAGCTGGGGTCCTGAACTGAACAGGATTTTATCGGTGGTGCTGTGGATCTGGAACACAACCGTGACGGTATGTTCTGCTGTTTCAGTGGAAGAAGGTGTTTGGTCAAGGCAATAAAGTCAGCTTTTAGAAAAAGGGTTCCTTATGGAGAAAATAACAGTTTTCTCATGTGATGGAAATAGGCAGTGACACATTCTAATGAAATGTGGGACCTGGGTTGGCTGGGAGTTGCTTGGAGCAGCACAGAACCTGCTTTACTGCTGGACTTTTGTCTAAAGCAGATTGTAAGGGCAACCACATGTGCACAGGTTCTGTATCCAGGGAAGGCCACCAAAAGTGGTGTTTCAATAGTAATATAGCAGAGTAGCTTCCTGGGTGGCACATGAACCTGGGATTATGAATCCCATGGAGAACAGTGGATTGAGCAGAAGATGCAATGGACTGGTGATTAGCTGAAACTTTACTCAGGTTCAGCATCACAGCAAGACCCTGTTGAATCTGGGATTCCAACTGCCAATTCACTGGGGCATTGGTGAGCCCAAAGCAGCAGAGGGCAATATTAACCCAGTCTTCTTTTTACCAAGGATCTTGCCCAGATGGTATAAATTCTTGACATCTAATTTGGATAAAACAGTGGCTCCTTTAATAGGCTTGAAGGCTGATGTGAAACGTGTCAGCTAATACTTAATTAAATGGTTATCTGGTTTAGGCCTTGATAGTCAATGGCAGTGAGGGTTTTTTTTAAGCCAAGAAGAAGCCAGCCATGACTGGAAAGGACCTGCGTAATTTAGCTAAAGTTAAATCTTATTTTTGTTTAAAAGAGTTTGAAGGACTTATCCATGCCTTCATCACATCTCGATTAGATTACTGCAACTCATTATACAGAGGTCTGGATAAATCACAGATAACTCATTATACAGAGGTCTGGATAAATCACACATAACTCATTATATAGAGGATAAATC
>JABUIW010037637.1:0-10115 GCA_013363375.1 Menidia beryllina | reverse complement strand
GGATAAATCACAGATAACTCATTATATAGAGGTCTGGATAAATCACAGATAACTCATTATACAGAGGTCTGGATAAATCACAGATAACTCATTATATAGAGGTCTGGATAAATCACACATAACTCATTATATAGAGGTCTGGATAAATCACAGATGCAGCGACTCCAAATGATCCAGAACGCAGCGGCGCGCCTTCTTACAGGAACCAGGAAGCGTGACCATATAAGGCCTGTACTGGCCTCTTTACATTGGCTGCCTGTTCTTTATCGAATAGATTTTAAGATTCTTTTATTAACTTATAAAGCTTTAAATGGATTAGCTCCCCTGTATCTTCTGGAACTTTTAAAATTTCAGCCCGTGTCCAGAACCCTACGTTCTAATAATCAGCTTTTGCTGACAGTTCCTCGGACCCGGCTTAAGAGGAAAGGAGATGGGGCTTTTTCTGCTGTTGCTCCTTCTCTTTGGAATGATCTACCCTTCCAAATTAGATCTGCCCACAGCCTGGATCATTTTAGATCGCTTCTTAAAACTCATTTTTATTCCTTGGCATTTAATTGAATTAGTTTGATACCTTGTTTTATTCATTTGTGTTGTTGTCACTCTTGTACAGCACTTTGGTGCAGTTCAATGCCTGTTTTAAAGTGCTATATAAATAAATTTGACATTGACATTGACAAAGTATTGAACCGAATCCCGTAATATAAAGTCACATTGTTGATTATCGTATCATTTTGTGTGCAGGGCTAAACCGTGTTGTATCGTATCAGTTGGAGGCCTTGCTGTATTCTTAACGTATGGTATCGCTGGCAGCGTCTGAAGATGCATACTGAATCAGCCTCAGTGGTGGAGATTCTCATCCCTAGTGTAGACTGGTTTCCACTAACATACTGATCAGACGCGGGCTTCCAGTGGAGTGTGAGATTAACTGTGTGGTTCTGCTATATGTGATCAGAGTCATGAGACAGTTCATATGCAGTTCAGTGCAGAATGTCAGAGGCATAGTTACTGTTTTTTTAATAGTAACTGCAAAAACGTTGATTTATATTGACTATGAATTGAAAAGCTGAACAACCCAACATATCAAGGTAAAAAAAGTGTTGTGTAATGATTCTTACTTACACAGCTAAAAAAACAGAAACATAATAGTTCGTACAAATCAAAATTTCTGATCATTGGTTCCAGGTGTCTCTGTAACCTGCACTAACTTTTATCCTCTCTACGAATCTATTGATGAAGCCAATTATACGAGGAAGTAATTGGATTTTAAATTATCTCTCTTTTTTCAGTCACAGCTCTCGTGGGACGTCGCATTATCTCTATATCTAAATTTATTTATTTATTTGTTTGAATTAAAAATAATGAATAGATCGGCAAGAATTTGGTTGGAATTAATACCAAGCAGACTGTTAGAGGAATGAATTGTCCTGATAGGACTCCTCGTTGATTTGCCTATGAATGACTTAAGAAACTCTGAACCTCGGAACATTGGATATATGTGGTGTAAATGTGTAATGCTAAATGTTGACAGCATGGGGTTCTGTCACATTTGAGAAGGATTCCTGCTCATTTCTGCCTATTAAAGCACCGAATGTTTTTAGCTTCTCAGAAAAGTGGTACAGTGAATTTTGTTTCACATTAGGCAAGAGAGGCGTGTAATCTACGCTGCTTTTGTCCCATGCTTGTCTTTGGGAGAGGGTTTGTGGGTTTGAAAGAACAAGGATCAGACAAGATTAGTTTAAGCTCTCTGCTAGGACTAAAATGTTGATGGAATTACTAAACAGGAATACATTGTACAATACAGTTATGCTCTCCTCTTCTGAGGGAAAGAACTGGAACTACTGAGAAATAGTGATGTGATGGTGCGGCAGCAAATGTAATCATGCCACACAGCATGTGAGCTGCAGCTGGCAAGGTTAGCATAGCCCTCAGTGTCCCTCAGAGAGGGTGCATATATGCATACATGTGCATTAACTGATGCTGTGTGCTGCAGTAGTTATGCTGTGCAGATGGGGAAAACAGCAGCAGCTGTGGCTCCAAATGGGTTACTATTAATAGCAGACTAGTAAGAAAAGTCAAACTATTAGATAAGTTTTAATCGATGTAAACACTACTTTAGATCATTTTATCTTGGAAACAGCAGGTAGGAAGAAGGAAAGAAAATCTGAAAATGAATGTGTTTTTTTTCTGTGTATTTATCTGCTAGACATCAGTCTGTTTGAGTGATGGCTACAGTAACAGGGAGAGAAATGAAAATGTGAAACCTCTGACCTGTGTGCTGGATCCTTCAGAAGATCAAATCTGAATCATATGAAACATCTCAGTTGTAGATAGCCAACTTTGATAATGGAAAGGGGCACTAAATGATGATGTCTCTGCATCTAGCAGACATTTTATCCAAAGCGACTTACAACGCAGATATAACGTTACAGTTAGCATCAACCGGACAACGAGCTACACAGAAGAACATCACTGGTCCGAGGTTAGAGGTTAGACACCATCCTCCTGTAGGAAATAAAAGGGACATGAAATACCCTGGTTTTGGTCAAAAGCCATGCAGTAGTGGTCAGATATACTCCAGTGGTCTCTCTTCCCACTGCCTTTTACTTTGACTGGTTTTGCAAGACTGCAAAATGTAATACAAGGATTTTGTGTTTCCATCCTCATAACATTGTCTATACATTGTCTTATTCCTGGTAGGGCTGTGAGGGAGCTGTTGCTTTTTAATGGAATGACATATATTTCTTAAAGATGAAAAGAAGAAGTTTAATTTCTTTATTTTTTTGATAATTTTTGGAGGTAGGGACAGAGAGTGTGCTGGGTACATACACCTAGATAAAGTTTCTGTCCTTCCAAAGACTCCTTCTCTGTGACAGTGCCTCTGTGCATGCTTACACCCACACGGATGCTCTTTGCTCTGTCATCACGTGATCAGGGTCATTTTCTTTTAGAGACGCTCCACACACTCACTCACCTCTAAACACAGACACAACAACACCCACACATGCACACACACACACACACACACACACACCGACTGCAGGGTAAAGACCTCCTGAGATCCTGGTTCTCTTTTACTTGGAGACAGTGGATGGCCCACACAGCACCCTGCAGCAAAGTGGAAGGACCCATGTTCTCATGATTTAACATCCAGATCATATACGCCCAGTGGTGGATTTTTGGGTTTGGTTCTCATGTAAAAGAAGAAGGATTTTGAACTTAATAAATGAAACATACAGTATAGGTTAGAAGACCACTCATCATTCTTGGATTGGTTCAAAGCAATATTTAATACTTGGAGCAGCAATTTCAGGAATCACTCTGGGATTTCCCAGAATGCAGAAGTACACCCATTCATCCATTTAAACAAATTTATTCCAATTCACAGACATTGGGTTAGGGTCACCGGGCTGCCAAAGTACATACAAAGCCTACATGCAGAACTGCAGGATGTCCCTGAAAGCCAGGTTCTTGTGAGACAACAAGGGACACAAATGAGTGCTCTGAAACGGTATAACTGCTCAATGTAGAAACATTTTAGAATATGTGATTCCTGCACTTTGATGAGGAAACTGCTTTGACATTGTGCTCGTTAGAATGATTTGACAGAAATGATTTGCTCTCTATTTCTAAAGTGGTCAAAAATGATAATTAATGTGTTTGAACGGATGTTCTCAACATAACGTCAAAATGTTTTTGCCTATTTGTATGATGCAACAGTAAAAACAGTTGGATCATAAGCATAGTGTTCATATTCCTAACAGCAGCTTCCTCAAACACAACAAAATGTTCAGCACCACTCTCACACCTATTTTCTGTTCCTTTAGTTTGACGGTGTCTTGCACAGCAGATGATGGAGTCCTGTGCCTTCACCTGGCTTAAGCACACCTCGTCAGTTGTCTATGCTATCAGCCATTTTCTTTCCATAGAATCATAGAATGACTGTCTCTATGGAAAGTGAGTGGCCGACTTTAGGCCATTCCACGTTCTATAGTTGAGATTCTTCAGTAAAAATGTGCCATAACAGTTACTCCCAATAAACCTGTAATAGCGCTGAAATGTACAGCCTTGTCTTACATTTTAAGACCTAAGTACAAAACTGACCCAGAACCCATTTTACTGCCTTCATTCATGCTGGTTGGGGGTATGACACAGATGAGCTTCTACAGCCCCATTATACCAGGAACTGAATTCCAAACGAGTCAGAATCTCATGATACGTATTTGCATAAGGTCATTAGCATGCATGAGTTATCTAAGTGGTGTATGATGTGAATGATTCACATGCAGGTATTTTTAGCAGTGCCACAAGCTTTCTGCTGAGATAGAGCCAGTGGGCCTGGGCTCTAATGTGACGCTGCAGTTGTTTTGGTGAGAGCTCCCTCTGGCAAAGTCCCACGGCATCACTGTATGCTAACTAGGATGCAAATGAGCAGAGATGAGTGGTCCCAGTAATCACAAAGAGGGGCGTTACACCTGAAGGAGAGAGCTTTTCCAGCCCAGTTCGTATTCTTTTTTTAAAGGGTTACAGCCTTTACAGCCCTTTATATTTGCATAAATCAAGCAGCAAATAAATCCACCTGCCTTGGATGGTGGGTCTTCACCTTGTGCCAGTGAATCAATACTGGGCTCAACATTCGTGCACTCCGTTGCTGGACAGCAAAAGGGTATGGCGTCATATTTATGTCAAAAGTCCACACGCGCAAAATTAAGTTCACACGCGCAAAATTAACCTTCCAGCGCGCAGATACAGTATTCGCAGTGGAATTCTGCTCGCGGAGAGCTGTTTTGCGCGCGTAGTGGATTTCTGCTCGCTCGACTCTACAGGACTTTTAAAAATTTGGGGGCGGGAAACCAAGGGGGCATGGACCCTCTTATGATTGGTCCTGAGTTAGACTACACAGCCCCCGTCATATATCAATATCACTTACGCCTACATCTTCATGTGTCGCCGCCATTCTGCCCGCTGTCACCTGAACCCCGTCAGGTTCTTTGACTCCGTGCTTCCTGTAATGGGAGCTGTCAATCAAGGTACAAGGACGTCCCTGTGGTTGTCATCACGACGAAAGTGACCAATCATAAGAGGGTCCGCCCCCTAGGTACCTTGGTTTCCCGCCCCCAAATTTTTAAAAGTCCTGTAGACTCGAGCGAGCAGAAATCCACTACGCGAGCAGAGTTATCCTTTGAATTTGTGCGCGAATACTGTATCTGCGCGCTGGAAGGTTAATTTTGCGCGTGTGGACTTTTGACATAAATATGACGCCATAAAAGGGGTCCTGGTTGAGATGTCGGCGGCTTCTTTTCGTGCGGACTTTGCATGTTCTCTCCATATCTAAGTGGGTTCTCTCTGGATACTGAACCCTCCTCCTGCAGTCCAATAACATGCTGCTTATGCTCACTGGAGACTCTAATTTGACCGACCTTCATCATAATTATGAATGTGCATGGCTAAGCTAACATTTAACCATCATTAGTTTGTTATGATGGACTGACCTATGCAGGCTGTATCCCACCACTCATCCTATAATGCTGGAATGGGCTCCTGCCCCCCTGCAACGCTAGTAGGAATAAGCTAATATAGAAAATGAATGGATGGGGCTGGGTCATGTAGCTTTGGAGGGTTACTGCTCAAAGCAGCATTTTGGTGCACAGTATGTTATCCTTCTAGAGGTCTGTTGTTTCAGCAGAAACTATTGGTCAGAAATTATTTGCTCTCTATTTTCAACGTGTTAAAAAATTGCATTAAATCTCTTATTTTCTCTTATTTTTTAATCTTATTAAACTTATTTACTCAGAGGAACACCCACACGCATGCCAGGACCCGAGGTTTCCTGGCCAAAGTGTGTAAGTTTCTCATATCCAAAATATCTGTTCTATATATGAGGGGAATATTCTTACAGCCATAATCAACAGCTTGGTTAATCTTGTGTTTAGCTTTTGCTATAGTCTGTTAAGAGGTGGCGGCCATGCGTTCGGGTGTTCATTCCTCTGTGATTTGGGTCTTTTGTCTCTGGCGAGCTGCTCCGGTGTGATGATATTTGATGAGAAAGGCACGTCCTGTTGAGCTGGTGCCTGACTCTGTCAGTTAAATGAGCTGGAATAGAGTCGAGTCTGGAAGCTTGTGACGCACTCAACCTGCAGGACTGTAATTTAGCTCCCCATTCAGGCTCTGTCTCAGAACCCCAAACTGATCGAGTGCTTCCTCAGCATGTCAGCCTGGACTCACATGCTGGGAATCTTCTTTTTTATAAGTCAAATGCCCTTCCTAACAACATTTACATTAGTGGGGATCAGGGCCAGCCTGCGTTGGGTAACTGGGGGATCTTGAGTAAAGACACCTTCACATGTAGCCTGGATTGAAGCACCGACCTGCCGGTACTAGCTGCCCCAGCCTCATAGGTGTTCAGGACAAATCCAGCCATGTTTTAGGTGCTGTACACAGAAAACAAAAAGCATTTGTTCCAGTCAAAAACAAGAATGATCAGTAGTTGACCAGGCTCAGCTTGACTCCCCCACCATGTGAAATGAGTGTATTATGTGTAAATATCATTTTTCTGTTATGTGAGCAGCAGATGCAGCAGCATGTAGCCATATTTTAAATGGAACATTTAGAATGTGCAACTGATGAGCAATGATATGGCGTCAAAATGGATCTTTTCACTTAATAGGATGACAATGGGTGTTTAATCTTACTGTTAGAGTCACCTCCAGATTAATATTAATGTTACATAAAAGACTTGATGTCAGAGGTATGAATACAGGGATGAACTTCTGTTACTGTAACTAAGGTGGTATATTGTTACTGAGACTAAAAGTTAGTGTCATGAGTGACTTTGAAACAAATTAATCCATTGTCAAGCACATAATCTATAGCAGACTGATCTATTTTCCCTTCTGCTGCTGAGAGCCTCCCCATTCTAACACCACTGTAGAAACATCGATTTGGCTATTTGTGATGCTCTATAAAACATCTAATATAATCTGTTGTGTCTTCAAAGAAAACCATGAAAGTTTTCAGTATTAATGACACTCTTTTGTTAGTGTGTGCTGAAGTGGAAGTGGAAGGGAATTTGCTTGGAAGCTGATTTACCTGTGCTGACACTGAATCTCTCCTCGTCACTTTGTCTTCATCACTCTCTCTCACAAACACACACGTATGCACAACTTCAATCAATAGGAGACTGGGAGGCATGTGGCATCACGGTGGAAGTGTGAAAGAAAGTTCATTGAGATCATCGTGGAGCTTTGGAGCAGGACAGCATAGAAGAAATGCCCTGTTCTCTCGCCCATTTGTTCTCCTGTATGACCTATATCCTCTGTCCTGGCCCCATTAATCACAGTGTCGCGGGCTTGGCCAGCCTATCTCCTTGCCCGACTGCCCTTCCTCATCATAGAAAGTAATTGAATAAGAGCGGGCTCAAGGTCTTCACAAAAAGCAGCCATTGATTGGTCTGTCACTTGCCTGGCTCACGTATGACCTAGTTGCTGTTTTGATTTGGCCACCAGAGCTAGTTATGGGGTGAATCCTTGTCTGACAACAGAGATCTATCTACATTTGCCAGAGCAAAGAGCTGTCTGATAATGAAAGTTGCTTGTCTCTTTTGTGCTATGGTGAATGGATATGTGTGTTATCATGGTAATGCAAGACAAAGTGGAGGAATATAGGACAGGCAAAATTTAGAGGCAGAGGTGTATCAATGACAAAACAACCACCTACATTTTTGGACTATAGATGGGCTATTTCCATGTAATATCTTGTCAGTCTCAAAGATGTAAGCCTTTTTAAACATGGTAACATTTCTCTTTTTAAATATTGCCTCTTAGGAACATAAAGAAAGCCTGTGAGCTGAAAATCAGATGGGAAATATTTACATCACCTGGAAATGAAGTAATATAGCGCAGTTATTTCTATTTCATTAATGAGATTAATGTCTTTAGTGTCATTTGAGGGTACTGCTGCTGGCAGGAGTGAGCCATTCTACTCTGAGTTACAGCAGAGCTAAAGAGGAATGGCATAGACCACAGTGTTGTTTCAGTGGTGTTTTTATGTCCATGGTCAGATCCTGGGTCTGTTCTCTTCTGTGTTTCATCTCTAATCTCTTCTGCTGACCATGTTGACCCTCACTAATGGGAAATGGACTTCTACTGGTATAGTTCTTTTTTCTTGAATTGACCACTCGAGAAACTTTACACTAGATGTCATCCACACGTTCACACACTGGTGGGTTCGCGGGGGTGTGTGTTTCAGTGCCCTGCCCAAGGACTCTTAGACATGTGTTCCAGGGGAAGATGGAATTGTACCGCTGACCTTCTGAACAACCGCCCTTTCATCCTGAGCCACAGTACAAATCAGTATTCCTCACCAGTTCCACCATTTCTCCTATAGAGATAGAGAAACAGTCTTCTGGGCCCTACATATTCTCTTCTGTTTAGTTTGAGTTCAAAATGAGTTGTTTCCACACCATGTTGCAAAGTAATTAAGCAGTTCCCCTGTCTCTGTCCATCACTGATTCAACCAACAGATTTCAGGACTAATTTGGACTAAAACATTTGAGGTGTTCACAATGAAGTAGTTCCCTCACATTCGTCTTCAGCAGCTTCTCCAGGATGATAGGCCAACTGTAGTGAGTCCTCAAAGGTTTTCAGTAAAAAACCACTTTCATTACTGTCATTGTGTGAGGTCTGTAGCAGAAGGGGCGGGGCCACAATTCTTAATGAAATGCCTTGTACTAGTTGTGTTTGTTTCCCTTGCAAATTAGGTAATTAGTTTTTATTGGGTAACACTCCCTTCATCTACAGCCATAGTAATGTATGTCAAAATGTGATGTTCTTTTTCATTAAAGTGTCAACAGAGAAAGAAAGTGAAATAACCTCACAGCCTCTACGCTGCAAAGGAAGGCTCTTTAAAAACATCCCCGTTTTATGGGGGGAAAATGTGAAGAGGAAACCTTTCAAATGATCAAATATCTACAATTTGAACCTGCTGTCACTTTTGTCTGTGTATTCTAGAACTGCCCAGAATATTTCCCCTGAATAAAAAGACCATAATGTGTACTAAGTGGCCAAAAAAAACATTTTACTTGGTTTTGAGTTGGAGGGTTTATTGACCTAAAATAATAAGCTTATAGAACTATAATCTTTCAGCCTCATTTTTCCAGCTCTGAACCCAACTCTTTTTGCATTTGCATGTTGACGTTAACTAAGATGCAGATCCCCATTCTCACATCTTTGGCATTTTAACCACTCTTCTCTAATTGTGTTTAATCCTCTTTTATCTTTCCTCCCAGCCTAACCCTAGCCCAACTGGTTGTCAGAATGTTGTACTTTGGTTCTGCTGGTAACCCTCACACAGGAGGGAGGAACCCCTGGACCAGGTCAGTGAGGCAGGCAGGTTCCCAGCTCTGATGGGTCCATCAGCGGGTGTCGGGTGGAGGAACAAGCTTATCTCAGGACGCACTGGAGTGAAGCAAGGTGCTTTGTCTCTGACACACAGGCAGCCTGTGTCATTCATCCCTATGGAGGCTGCTTCCATTATTTTGTACACTGCCATATCAAAGAGGGTCATCTGTAACCGCTCTGCATGGAAAATGTTTAAATGTTGAAGCCCGCTGGCACCTAAAAAGATGTTGATCACATGAAGCGTTTTGACTCTTTGTCTTGTTCTCTTTACAAATGAATTGATATATCTCAATACGTAACATTTTGAAGATGATATGACACACACACACTTATCCATGTGTGTGTCTAACTCTCTACAGTCTGTAAGACCGGAGCTGTAGCATTAATAGGAGAACAATGTCTGACCCTGTCTCATATCTATTTGACTGGGCCACAAATGCACAGCCATGATAAACTACAGCCCCTATTAGGACAGCAAGTCCTTTTGAAACTGTAGAAGATCCCCTGAGACTTACAGACTCTCAGCCTCTCATGGGCACTGGGGAGATGAAGTAAATGTCTGCCATTTAAAGGCAGCCATTATCCATGACCTGATTCAGACCTAAGGCCCTTCAGAAATATCATGGTAAGTACCAGCAGCCAAAAGAACGTCCGCATACCACTCAGAAAGGAAACACATACGCTACAAACTCACACCATTAGTGTCCAAGCAGAGCTTGA
>JABUIW010037635.1:19188-39895 GCA_013363375.1 Menidia beryllina | reverse complement strand
GCTCTGGGCTTCCCTCTCCCTCCATGAACACGGTGGTTTTGGGTCTGGAGCTGCCTTTGGCGTTGCCACCTCTCACCACCTCCAGATGAAAAGTCAAAGAACCTTTAGTGCTCCGTTCCTCCGATGGTTGATTTAATGTCTTTGCTCATAGAGATAATATGATTACATACTTAAGCTAGCTGGAAATAAGGGTATGGTTTCTGATTTTTACCTTTACCTTCACGGGCGGCTGTGGCTCAGGAGGAAAGAGCAGTTACCTGCTGATTGGAGGTTTAGTGGTTAAACTACATGTTCCTCCAAACCACATGTTGATGAGTCCTTGGGCAAGGCTCTGAATCCAAAGTTGCCTGCTTGTGTGCCCACTGGTGCAGCTAGTGTATGAATGGTGAATGACATGTAGTGTAAATTGGTTTGAGAAGTCATCTTGACTAGAAAAATGTTTTACATTTACCTGATAGAACCTTTCATTCATGACAAAAAGGTTGTGGGGTTGCTTTGTTTTTTAGCACGTCACCTCTCCCTGTATAACAAGTCTTTCCATTTAATATTCCAGTTATTAAATGTTTTCTTTTGATCTAAGAATGAAAAAAAAAACCTAAATAAAAAGGAGCTGAGTTATGTAAGATTTTGTTTGCATATGTCATTTGATTTATGGACTTTTGAGTTTAAGAGCAACTCTTAACTTTCATGCCATAACTGATTAACATGTAATTTAAAATGAGATCATTAATTTCCTCTTCAAGAAGCATTGAACCCTGGGAATGAATGTCTCTGCACATTCTCAGTGAACAATATAATGGACTTTGAAATCCAAGTTTCCTTTCACTCAAACCCTTAGGATTATTAATTTTGCCTGATTCTAAATCCGGGCAAGGAACAGGGAAATGATCATGCCCGAATATGTAAAAAAAAGAAAAAAAAAAGAAAGACAGATCTGTTTTTTGTACACAAATATGAAAGTCATACCACAACAAGACTGAGTATTGTCTGAGTTTCATGCTTAACTGCAACATTTTGGCCCTTATCTCAAACCTAGAAGTCCCTCCATGCCTCTTTCTGCTCAGAATGGCTGCTTTGGCCCCATTGCTGACCATCCACTCAGTGCAATGTTGCCACCATCATGCTTCACCAGGATGATAGTGCTAATGAAATAATGGGTTTATATCAACAACTTAGTTTATTGACCCACAAACATGCACTTTTTTGTGTCTGCAGACCTGAGTGTCTTTCTTCTCTGCTAACAACGACCAACCACTTTGTTTGGTTGGTGAATTTGAGTGGCCTACACCATTTTTGGCAGGTAAGTTGTGGTCCCATTTCAATTTTCCCTGTATTGTGTAACATTTAGCATTTGATTTACTAGCTCTTCATAGCACAGACCCATATTTGGAACTCTCCCTAGTCACCTTGTTATGTTTCATTGGTGACCTTGCAGACGCTAGAACTTTTCGCATGTGTAAACAGAATGAGATCATGCGACACCTGATTCCCAGGTATGGACCCAAATATGAGACTTTTGAAAGTACCTAACATCCACAGAACTTAATAAAGGGATCTGAAGCAAATGGGGTCAAATACCACTGTTTTTAACTATTCATAATTTTTTATTTTCCATTTCACTTCCGTAAGTTTCCATTACTTTGTACATTGTTATATTTCAACAAATAGCTAACACTCACAAGGGATATGAAAACCTTTATAGACACTTCCAACTGTTGTATTTTTTCAGGTCAATCTCTGAATTTCAGATTTTTATTTATTTATCTATTTTTATTCAATTTATTTGACTTCAGTTGCCTCTGGTTAATGTTAACCTATCTTGCTTGCATGAATCACAGAAGGCTATTGTTTGCCCTCAATCTCCCCTTGAATTGTGCCCATTCAGACCTATCTTTGAGGAAATTCTGCTTTGTTGTGTACACACCACACCCTCAATGGGGGTATTATTTCCTTGAGCAGAGCCAAAGTAGCCAGAGGCTCTGCAAGGACAGAGAAATCACGTCTCCTTCGTTGGATTCCCCGCTTTTTTTCCGTGGAAACAAGCTTCAACATGCTGCTCCCGCTCCTGTTTTTCAGCTGCTTGGCTTCGAGCGCTGCACAGACACGTAAGTGAACCGGAAAGAGGCTCGTTGGACAATTTTAAAAAGGACCGCCGCATTGACATGCGCTCTCTGGTGCGTTTTAAAAGGCGATCTGTGTCTCCTAAACATTTTTTCTGTTTCATTGTCTGACACAGAACAACCAACCCAGACTGCCACTTTCCTCAGTCAGTCAGGTGAGGCAACGCTAACACCGGCCCTGCGTCCTGACAAACCAGCAAACAATGGTGAGCGCACCATAAAGATGATCTGAAGGAATAAATTCTCCTTACTCGTTTTTAAAAATGTAATCTATATTCTCCATTGTATTTTTATTGCAGTCGTGGCCATCCTTCAGGCATCCGTTATATCTCAACACATGCTGAATGAAACTACAGTTCAACCGGTCTTATCCGTGGTAAGTCCTAAACCAAGTCCACAAGGACTTTCAGGATGTCTGGAATTACAATCTTTCGTCGCATGTGTCTGAATGACTTTAAGATTCTGTGTCTTCCAGATTGATGAATTAATCCGGCGGTTACAACCAAACACCAACTTCACTCTGACTTTAAAGAGCATTAAGAGAGTCTGAATATTGAGAGCCTGTCATTTGGAACATTGGCGCATTGTTGAATTTGAATTAAACTGTTGATTTTTTTTTGTTAAATGGGTGATGACAAGGTGTGATATGTGGTGGAGGGGTGTAGGATGCCAAAGATTGTGGAGAATTGCTGATCCCTGTAAACAAATCATTAAAAAGCTTACAGAAAAGTGTCGTATCTGGCTTCATTTTCATTCAAATTGACTGACGGAACTGGCAGTGTTTACGTGTCTCTTGGGTTATCCTTCATTTTAGGCCGAATTTTCCTGAAAAACAGTGAGGATCAGATCCCTCACCCCACCCCCTGTCCTGATTTGTAAAACCTTGACATTGTCAGAGGGCGTACTTATTTCTGGGATGTAAAAAAACAAACAAAAAAGTGAAACTGGAGCTTCTCACTAGACCTGGACATGAATACGGGACTGTGGGAGAAGGGAAACAAAGGCATGAATGTCGTAGGTTGCTGGGAGAACACATCAACATTTTCAACTTGTGACCATATGCGCAAGAGTCAAATGGCAAAATGAGGTCCTGAGCACTCCCATCATGAGTTATTCTAACCATTCCCTATCTATAGTGCTTGTTCCTAGTGAGGGCTCGATTGCTCATTGAGCAATGAACAATAGATAATTACACAAAACGATATAAACTATAGCGGTTTGTAGCCCTCTGAATGGAACTGTTAAGATTAAGTCACTTTCTTGTTTACACTCAGGTGATTATAATAGAAACCCTGACACTAACAAATACAGAACAGCTCTGATGCCACCCGAAGTTGATCTTTCTCAGACATTTTCAGTTTTTGAATCTAAACCACTTCAAATACATAGAAAATAATATTAATTTCAGTTTACACTAAATTGGAATTTAGTTTATTTCTAAACAAGGGCCCAAATCTATCATCGTCGTCTACGCTGCAGTTCAAATTCCAGCCACAACCAAAGGAAAAACTACTCTTTGTTCCACTTGTTTGACTCCTTTGCAACAAACAATGGCTTATGCAAAGCTCTGCCTGTTTGCGCTTTTGTCTCTCAAGCAGGAGGCAAGTCTCCTAAATTTATTTTATTTATTTTCTACCTATATTATCCGAGCCACCTCTCATCTCCCTGGTTTCAGCAGAGCTCCCAGGGCAGAGTTTCTGTGGAGAGGAATGTCTGATTTTCCCTCCGGAACCTGTTGCTTCCACAACCCGACCTTCTATGAGTGGATGAAAATAGATGGATGGATGGATGGATGATGGATGAAAAAAAAACATTTGCCTACTCCTTGTGTGGTGCATATCTTGACAGCACCGTTCAGACAAAATAAAAGAAACAGAAGTTCCTCCTGCACATCCCGATTGGAAATGCGTGGTGACACAATGGCAGACATGGCCAAAATTTGGTAACCAGGATTTCTCTGTTGGAAAGTAAGAGAAGGGACTATTTTACTTTTGATTAACAGCTGTAGAGAGACTTTCAGAGACTTTTCTATTTGTTTTGCTTTTGAAATCGTTGCTTCTAATCTTCGATAAAGACTATATGAATTTTGCAAGAGAATGCTCAGATTTGCCGTGCACTTTCTTTCATGTGGGAATTGTTGGGTTTCTGTAATTAACTTCAGAGTAGGGTCTGACCTGCTCTGTTTGGAAAGCGCTGTGAGACAACTGTTGTTGTGATGTAGCGCTATATAAATAAAATTCAATTGAATTTAAATAAATGTTTTCTGATCAAAGGTGCCACTTGACTTTTCATCTGCTCGTCCATCCCCAGCTCTTCCACCTTTTCTTTGATCTGCATCTTCTGGAGATACTTGAGCTCTATTTCTGAGATAGTTGGAGAAATGTCATTGTTTGGATAGTTTCATCAAAGTGAAACGAAAGATACAAAAAGAAAACTTCCCACATTATAAGCACAACGCCTCAACGCCTCATCCACAACAGGTCCTTGATGCATCTCTTCTTGTTGAGCTTTTTCCTCCCCTCCGTGTCCGCTGACCCTGAACTATGTGCAGCTTTTACTCTGTGTGCTGGTCCCGGATCAGTGAGGAGGAGTGGATACCTTCCGACAGCCTCCCAGAGACAGCGTTGTGCAGGCAGGACCGGCTTCTGCTCCCGTATGCAGCAGGATTCTTGCTCACAAAATCTGAAAATGATGTGGAGCAGGAAATATTCCAAAGTTAAGAACTGTCCCGACTCATGTGCAGTTTTGGTGGTTGGAAATTAGGATCAATAATCAAAATGGGAGACATCGAAATTAAAGAAGCTGATTTGGACAAAAGTGCAGCTGCTGAACACTAGAAGAAAGAAAAGAAAGGTCACACATTTCGGTAAATGTAAAGAAGAGGCTGACAAATGCGCCTGTGACTGACGGTGCCAATGGTTTAGACTGTGCTGGACCCAAGAGGGCCAGAGTAAGTGAAACGTATGCTGGTGCGGGTGTGAAAACTGGTTTTAGTGCTTTTGCACCACACACTGCACAAACGGGAAAAGACATTCACTTTGCGTTGGAACAAAGAGAAGAATTATGAGCAGGAATCTTTTACAGTGTTCTCACTCTGCTCAAAACAGTGTTTGGCTTCAGTGATGTAAACTGGGAAAATATAGATTTGGATTCGGCATGGGCTACACATTTTGTTTGAGTTCATAGTTAATAACTAGGAAAATAGACTATTTTCAAACCCCCGTTCTGTTAATGTGAACTTTTAATAAGATTTGGGTTGAGGAATATATTAGCATAGGTTTTAGTCACTTTAAATTGTGAGGTCCTATCAAGTTATGATTAAAGGAAGTGTGTGTTGAGAGTAGAGGCTTTAGTTTAAAGTTTGCCTGAAGTTAGCACTGCTTTGGAGCCATCATGTGGCTGTGAGCTGCTCCTACAGATGGCAGCGAGCCTCGTCCTCTCACTGGAAAATTGAACTGGCACGTCCCTAAAACCCCCAACTGACCACGCCAGTACTTCCTTTGCCTGTTGCAACACTCATTCTAGTACCTTCTTTTCAGATTACAGAGCTTGGACAACCAAGGCTAATGGTTTTAACAAATAATTTGCTGTTGTTTTGCATTCTATACAGTACTTTTCCCTCGAATTTTCCAAAAATGCTGCACTTGAAGTCCACAATACTCAAGTCCTGGGCTATCTAGATTATTTGGGATTTTTTTGGTTCAAGTGTGCTTTTTGATCAGCGGTTTGTTTTGTGCTTTTGCCTTTAAATTTCTAATGTTTTCCTCATATTTCTTTTGTATATGTGTTCTTTTATTCTTTTCCCTTTAACACCGGTTCCCCACAGAGATGGATCCATCTCAACTCTCCACTCTCCAGTCTTATCTCCACTAATACTTCATGTTCAACAAACTGATCCACATAACTGCTCCAATATTATCTGCATCTATACCTACTGATGGTGCCCTTGTATTATGAAGAAAATCAACAATATTTGAACGTCGAAAACACTTGATGTCACGCAACCGGCCCTCATACAACTGTCATAAAAGGTACATGCTTCTATACCCTCTCATTTGCCTCCCTCTCACATGCTGCACACCATGTTAATCGATGTACTGCCCCCTGTTCCAGTCCTCCACATGACCCTCGAGCTGTTTTAAGTCCTCGGGGCAGATCAAGACCTCCAGATTTAGCTTGCTGGATCCAGGACCTCTGGACCTCTACAGAATCCGTCGGAATGGACCTGAGATTCCTCTCTTTTGCTGCAGCTCTTGTCGTGGGGGCAACGGTCAGCATCTGTCTCGCGGACCGCACCGCTCAATGCAAGATAAAATGGTAACGCGACTCTCTACCGGACCCTTTTGCACGATACCATTTAAAGCTTGACTAACCTGAGCCAGTCTGTGTCTTCTGATATATCAAATATGTCCCTGATTTACATGTGTTCACAGAATTTGCCGCAAAACTTGACAGGATGAGTCGTCTTTTGTTGTTTGGTTGCATGATTTGAAGAAAAAGAAGTGTCAAGGCACAAATTAATTTAAAGATCCATGCAGTGATGATTTGTCCTGAGAAAGATTCTAAGAAAATGTTTGCTCAGATGTCGTCAATCTTTTTTAATCCTGCTAAAGCACTAAAGGTAAACGGTAAAACGGTAAAAGGTAAACATGATCTGAGTGGACACTTGCTGCTTTTCAGGTTGTTTGGCATCACGTGTGAAGACGTGGGTGGAAAGCTTCTGAGACAGATCCAGGCATGGCAGATCAGCCAAAGCTGTGCACATACAGGAGAGAGGTGCTCATACGAGGTCAGAAAGTAAAGTCAATTAACGCCGGAACGAGTGATTCTTGTGTTCCCATTTTGGGATTTAATGTACTCTGTGTGGATTGATGAAAACATGATTTAAAAAAAACAAAAATAAGTTTTTTTACAAATTGGTCACAATAAAGCTAAAGGCGATGATATGTGACTCTGATATGCCTTTTTAGTGGAATATTATTATTCTAACAATAATTAGATCTGAGAAAACAATTATTTCTGCACCTGTAGAAAACTTAAATTTTTCTCTATTTTCGTAGCTGCTTCATCTGATAAACAGGGTTCAGAATGAGCATGGTGAGAGCCACCGATCAGCCCTGACTAAATCTGAGCTCTGCTTTTTACAGCTTGTGTCTTCAGCTCCATATCTGATCAAAGCAACGCACACATCTCCAAGAACAAAGAAAGTGAACAACCTCCAGTTCCTTTTCGAGCAGTCCACTATTTGCAAACTGACCGTGAGTGTGACTCTTCATTAGATGGCTTTTGGGGAAACATCGGCAGCTTTTGGCTCTCAGCTAGCCTCACCTCAAAGTACATTGCAAACGTTGTTGGTCGACCCTCATCGCTCTGTGAGATAGACTGTCTCATGATGACCCACTCTGGCCTTGATCAAAAGATTTCCAAGATTTTTGAAGACATTACAATGCTTTTGTTTCTCTCTCATTTCCATGTGGCATATTTCAGCATGCTGTACAGAGTATTCAACTAAAGTCAACAGAATAAACTGTAAACGTAGACAGTTTACACCATCAGAACAGTAAATATCCTGAATAAACAACGAAAATTCCATCAAACAGCTAACACATGACTTTAGAGGTCCATGAAACCTCATTAGAAACAGCCTGAATATGAAGTGGCTCTCACAGGGATACAAAGGCTTGAGTTATGCTTAACTGGTGGTAACCGGTAACAGCTCCCATGGGAGGATGACCCACCCCAGAGCCCTGATTTCAGCATTATTGAAGGAGTGTGGGAACATATTGACAGAGAGCAGAACTAAAAGCAGACATCCAAAGAAGAGCTTTGGAATGTCCTTCAAGAAGCCTGGGGAACTATTCCTGACGACTGCTGGATAAAATACTTGCCACTTTCTAAAAGGTGGGAAGCATTCAATTAAATTCTATCTATATAGCGCCAAATCACAACAACAGTTATTTCACTGCGCTTTCCAAAAAGAGCACGTCAGACTAAGTTATTTACTGAAGACAAACAATTCCTACCAAGAGCAAGCACTAGGCGACACAGGCAAGGAAAAACTAATTAAAAAAAACTTTCAAGACGCAGAAACCTTGAGCAGAACCATAGCCCAGGGTGGGCGGCCATCAAGTATCTCAGGTTAATAGTCGAGGAGAGAGTGTGAGTGCGTGTTTATATGTTTCTTTTGTCTTTGTGCGGACTGGTAACCTGTCTGGGTTACTGGAGGCTTCAGGCCCCTGCAGGTAAAGACAATGGATGGATAAATGTAAAAAAAAATAGAAAGTTTGTCTGAGAGTAAATAAATGTAAAGTTAAATCATTTTCCCCTTGTATTTACTGTATTTACATAATTATTTGCAAAATGTTCAATAGATCATCGCCCCCATGTCATAATTTCCTAAGAATTTGGGTAGGAATTCAAAAATGTTTTAATACTGGCTTACATGCTAAATATCCCCCAGTTCAATTGCTACAACTAGTATACAAATCAGCTCTTGAAATTGACAGGAATAATTTAGAGAATGGATTTCAGTAACCTGTTAACATTCCTGATGGGAAATATGTACAAACAGGTTGAGCAAGTTGAAAGAAAATGCGTGTCTGATGTTGTGTCACAGAGAAGAGTTTCGCTTTCCTATCCGCTTCAAGGAAGTTTAAAGTGGAAAATCAGGACTCCCAACGTTCCTCACGGTTGTTCCTTTCTGACAAACTGTGTCTTTCTCTGCTCCTCCTCCCGTTTTCCCCGAACAGGGCGACGCTGTGTCCGAGTTCTCCAAAGATCCGGCCGACAACAGCACAAACTTCTGCAGCCTGCAGAACCTGATGGATGGTGAAGACGCTCGTTTTCTGTTCTCATTTTTCAGATTCTATGCTGTAATGACTTGATACGACCAATGCAGGATTTTCTTCTCTTCCTACAGGCAGCCAGCTGGTCGATGCTGAGGGATACAGGCAGTTCAGCAACAAGTGGATCTGTCCTGGATTTGATATCGCTAACTGCACCCTGTCCTGAGAGAATAGGGTGCTCCAAATGTCTCCTCTGGAACAACATGAATTTAAAAATATCATCTCAGTTTCAGGTATAAGAAACAACAACTTTGTTTTGCATGTATACGGTGAAATAAAAGTGAATCAATCTTAAAGCTATAGTCCTCAATACCTTAACCTGAATATTGAAAGGTGGCATGTATAATAATGATCTCTGTAAACAAGTCTGACACAAATCCAAACTCAAAAACACATGATGATGGACAATAAGATTTACTCGATAAAACTGCTAAAGTTTGTGTTTTTTTTAACAAAAAAGGATTTTATTTTGATTCCATGATACAGTCAGTTCTACACAGAACACAGGACACAGTAGTGTGCAAAAGTTTCTGCCTCAAATTGAATAAAGTATGACCTGATTTCCAGAGTTTGGACACATAGTACTGACTTCATAGCAAATACCACCTCTTGTCAACACTTCGTAAGTCTGTGAAATTCTTTTGAGCGATTCTGACCAAACTTATGTGAGTTGCAGAAACCCTTTTAAAAGTTGTCGGCTGTCCTGAGAAAGCCAGAAAAAACATTAAATGCTGTTCAGAGCTCTGTGAGATGGAAGGTAGCGATACGTTTGACACAAACAATGTGGAAAATAAGGTTAGATATGAAGAATTAAATAAAATGGGCGAATCTGTTCACAACAGATTCAAATTCAGTCCCAATTTAGAAAAAGGTTTTTCACCCAGCTCCATTTTGTGCTTAGTGGAAAATATTATAAATATGAAAAAAGTCTGTCGTTTTTTTCAAAGAGAAGAGACACACAGGCTGTTTTCCCTTTCAGGCAGGTGGAGCTGGTCAGCGGATGGAGCACGAAACGCTGGCAGATGAAGAAGCAGGGAAACTAACCCGAAGTATTTTGTGTAAAGCTCTTTTGTCAAAACGCAGTACAATGCAGATACAGAATCATCCTGGTTGAGAAGCTTGAAAAGCATCTAAAGCTCAACTCACTTTTCACATGAAGTTTTAGCAAAAAAAACAAACAAAAAAAAAGAAAAGAAAAACTCACTGAACACACAAAAAAATCCAAAAACTAAAGTAGTGTGGTGTTTTACATTTGGACAAATATGGGTACATTAATAAGTAATCAAACTGTAAAAAAGATCACCATTTTGAACATTTAATTATCAACTTGAAGACATGAACACATTGAAGCCATTTTTGTAATGTGTTTATAAAATGGAAGAAACCCCAAAAAACGGTTTACATCCACACATTGCAGCATCTGCTTTGACCACGTTTATTATTCAAATCCTCAAATCTTCTGTCCTACATACGGACGACAGCAGCGGTGTCCCTCTGCAGTCCCTTTGCGTTGTTGTGCCTTCGTTTTTTAAAAACTTGACCGGGCGGAAGTCGTCCTTCACAGACGCTGTGAGCCTGTGTCTCTCTGCTCTGTCCTCGCAGAAGCAGTCGGATGCACCACGGGGTTTTTGCCCGCTGATCACTGGGTTTTACTTCCTGGCTGAGTTTCGGTCTCATAGTCATACTCAGTCAGACAGCAGTACAGCAATATCTGAGTATATCTGGTGGCAAAGTCTGGAGATAGAAAAGGGGTGGGAGAGGGAGACATGGGTGAAAGATGGAGAGAGGCTGATGAGGTTGGGGCTCTTGGTGAGTCTAGTAGAATCCCAAACCAAGCAAAAGGAGCACCTTTGCTCACTTCCTCTTTGCAAGTTTGAAAGAGACGTGACAGCAATTGACAGATAACGACGAGAAAAGATGTAAGAAATGTTCTCTCACGCCCACTAGAGCCAAAGTCTTACCGTTTAGTTTGCGTATAAACCGGGGCCTCCTCTCCTCAGGCAGGTAAATGGCCACATAATAAACAGGCACTCCGGAAAGCGCAATTCCAATTCCTATGAGGGAGTTGATGGTGTCTCCATACAGAGGGACGATGACCAAGAACAGGCTGCACACACAGTAGACGAAAGGGAAGAACAGGGTCAGCTGTGGAGACAAGAAAGCACACATTATAGACGGGTTCTTAGAGTTACTGCATTTGGCTTGAATAAAAAAAAGAAAAGGAAAGCATTGCTTTTAAACACCGATCTGAAATTACACAATCGGCTCCAAACGTTATGTTCAAAATCAGGATATGTGAGTCCATCAAACTTCTTAATCAAGCTGGTTACCCAAACCAAAATACTAACACATTGATTCGAATCAAATAGCATAATTTGACCCAAGAGTCGTGGAGGCCGATATGTCCTAGTTGTCTTGCATGGACTTTGATCGGATACTCCCGAATTTTTTAAATAATTAGAGACGTTTGGTCCATTTTGGTATGTGAACAGTTATTGAGTTAGTCCGGACTTAACATGCGGAAAACTATTATGAAACAGTAAATGAATTTAGGACTAACATTGGAAAATAGAAAAATAAACAAATGAAAAAGAAACCCTAACTCATTCTGTATTTTTTTTTTCAAGTTAGCTAATGAAGCCAAGTTACACTTTGGCCATTCCTCAGAGCAGAATGACACAGAATGATGCCGGTATCAATTTTAAAATGTTTTACTGTGGGTGTGGTGCGCTTGGGATCATGCCAAATAGTTTGGCTTTGCTCTTCATGTTTGGCAGCATTTTTGGCAGCAACTCAAAAGTTCAAAACTGTCACAAACTGAACAATATCAGGGAGTGAGTGAGGTGATGGGAAAATGCAGGGAACTAGATGTCAAAGAAAACAAAACCAAAAAATATAGAAAAAGAAATTTTCAAAATATTTCCAAAACAGAAAGGAGTACCAGCAAATTAAACTGCAAAACCATGAAACGAAAAAGACCAACAATGAGAATCGAAAGTGAATGGTGACAGGAGATTCATGGAAAAAATAGTGACATGGTTCAGAAAAAAAAAAAAAACAATAAAGGAAAACAGGAATAAGGAATAATCCACTAACTAAAACACACGACAACATAAACGACCAAACAAGCACAGAAGACAATTAAAATCCCCAAATAGTCTAAATAAATGCAACATTTGGACTTTTCAACAAAGTGTTTGTGAGTGTCCACCTTAAAGTGATATTAAGGACTGTTGTTTTGCAGCTTCTTCGACTACTTTTTTACTTCTCCGATTACTACATTGCATCTTTGTTGAAGTGCCTTAAACTTTAGTCTTTTCAAGATTTTAAAGACCCTTATGGATTTAATGTTGCTCTATTTCATGTTACTTTGCAGAGCATCTTAAAATGACACAAACCTTTATCTGTACTCTCCGGTTTGGAGAGTTCCTTATTTCTCACTGTTAGTTTTTTCACTGTTAATGCAGACTCGGACGCCCTTGATGGTGGGTGTATCAGAATCCAATAAACATGCAACTTAAAGAAAGACCAAAACAAAACAAAATTGTTGGATTGTGAATATTTCTCTTTGTGTATTATTTGCCCTATCCTGCAATCAAAATCAATTAGTCTCATGTTGAAATCCCCCCCTGGTCTTTTCCGGCTGTATTTTATCTGAGGGCAGCTCTGGTCCTAAGATTAATGACATACATTACAACTGACATACATTGTTATTCCTCAACACAAACTTCCCTTTTTAGCACAGCAACTGATTGCATATTGCATCAATAGTGTAAATGACAAACCTCTGAACGGGTTATTCTGTGCCTACTATAAATGCACAGTGCTGTGCAGTTCCATTTATGGTCAGACATGCGCAGAAGCTTACGTCGGACTATAAATGCATGTTCTACAAATAACTGTATGAATCAGATGAGTGAGAATAGCCTCACCTTTACGGGCCTGTGTCTGTCTGGCTGCGTGATGCGGAGGTGGATGAGGCCGGCCACGGAGAGCCCCACATAGAGCCAGTAACTGAAGCTGAAATAGTTGATGAGCTGAAACACATCCTCCACGCACAGGAAGATCAGGCCCATCAGCCCCTGCGAGCACACAGCACAGCTAAAGAAGTGTTCAGTGGTGGGCCGTCAGGGCCTGCAAGGCCTTCTCTGCAGGCTTAAGAAAATATCTGAATCACAGCCTGATGTTAATTATATTTTGTCCATGGAAACTTATTAAATATCTCTAAATAGTCTGTCCACTTCCTTTCATAGCTTTTCCCCTGGTTGTGTTCAGAGATGTTCAGTAACGAAGTAGAGCTACTTAAGTACTGTACTTAAGTACCAAAATGCAGGATCTGTACTTTATTGGAGTAGATATTTTTTCCCCTACTTTTACTTTTACTCCACTACATATTTTTGATTATTTCAATACTTCTACTCCGATCGATTTTTCACGGGCTGAATCGTTACTCGTTACTGAAATGTAAACGTAATCATAGATAGCTCTGTCACGGTTTGGGAAGCTGGCTCCTCTTTGGGTGATTTGAACGATCAAGCATAGCCTATTAAAAAAAGCCTCCCGAAAGATTTTTAATTATAGCCTTAAAAATTCCCCATCTAATCTGAAGAAGCATATCAAGGTAAATTAAAAAATACAATGACATATAAGCTAGTAAATAAGCGCTACTTCACTTCTCCCTGTTCACTCAGGACATAGCAGCTAACGTTAGCTAGAGCTAACCTAGCTGGCTAGCTGTATGATAACGTTAGCTAAAGTTAACCTAGCTGTATGCTACATGTTAGCATAAAGGCTAAGCTCAGGATTCTGACGCTGGAATAATAATTAATAGTAGATGAAGTGCTGTTGATTGCTAATGCAGATGTAGTTTTCTCATTTTGTAAACACCTGTATGGCCTTTCACACGTTTGAAATAATATAAACAATATCTATCAAACTTTTGACTGCCTTTTTTAAAAATATACACAGTACTTGTACTTTTACTTATACTTGTACTTTCAATACTTGAATAGACATTTTTGAAATACTTCTACTTGCAATACTTAAGTACAAAAAAAATGGAGTACTTCCGTACTTCCACTTAAGGATGATGTTTAAAGAATACTTCTACTTTTACTCAAGTAAATTTTTTTACATAGTACTTGTACTTCTACTCCACTCCTCTACTCCAGTACTTTAAACATCTCTGTGCTGCTTCCAGACATGATTTTCATACAAAAGCATTTAACCAATCACATTTCAGCCATCATTTGTCGCTAGGCAGGGCCAAAGTCAAAAATGTCTGCCTGGAGGCCTTCACAATCCGTTTTGCAGGCCCCCCCCAACAGAAAATGTCGAGTACACTGTTGCTTTAACCAATCAGATTTTAAGTTGGTGACACCAGGGCCTTCTAAAAGGCCTTAGGCAATGTCACAGTATTCACACCCGCTGATTGGATAGTCAGATATCCAATCAGCGGCAAAGCTAGCAAAAAAAACTAAATATAGTTGTGTTGGTATAATAGCTATTTTATGATTTGGTGGCGGATTTACTGTCAGGACCATTTTTAAAACGGACCTTTCAAGAAAAGTAAGTGAGTAAAATATTGCTTTTTTCCTAAATAATATAGGGGGGCGGGGGGTCGAAGCTGTAGCTGCAGGAGTAGAAGACTTGTGTACCCCTGATCTTTATACTGTATTTTAGGCTTGTCCCGAGCCGATATTTGGATCGTATTGGCCGGCATGAGAAAATGCCGATCCAGACTCCAGATCCATTTTTTTTAAAAGTCCGGTCCCACACGAGCATTAGCATCTCCTAACCCACAGGTCTGTGTCCTAAATTTTAATTTTTTACGAGAGTAAATCCCTGTTCAACATGAGTCTGACAACTAAATAAGTAGATAAATAGCTTTAGACTTTAATACAAAAAGCTGGATCGGGACCTCCCTACTGTATTTCTACATAATAAGATAATTTCTATAACCATAAAATAGTTATTGAGGGGTGAATTGATTCAGACGGAGCACTACTGAAGGCCTAGGTGTGAAATGCATGGTCCGCCACTGGAAGTCTTGCATCCGCCCGTGCTTAGCTTTGGACATCGGACTGGCTTTGCTCACATTGAACAGGAGAGCAGGGATGGGAGTGTATCGCTTCAGATGAATCAGGCTCAGGCTGTCAGGGAGGTGGCCCTCTCTGGCTCCGACGAAAAACAGCCTGTCGCGACAGATAGTCAGCAAGGTTACTTGGAAATCTCGACAATTGAGCAGAAAAACGGGCTCAATCTGGTATTACCGTGAGGCAGCGATGATGGAAGCGTTGAGTCCTCCGTAGCAGGACATGGCCACTGCAATAGGAATGATCCATTTAAAGGGACCCAGCACCGCATTTCCAAATGTCTGCGGGGTCATATTTGCAAGGTTTACCCACAGACTAAGATGCGAGGAACATTGCTTTAATTTTAGCAGACCTGTTCTCATCGCGAGGGGGTTAAATATCTTGGGTCAACCACCCCTACCTAGAACTGAGCTATATTTAGCAGCAGATGGCCACGATGTTCTCTTACCACAGCTACAGCATCACTGGCCAGCAGGGAGGGCATGTCTAGAACCACATAGTACGCCACGTTAGTCAGCAGATAGATGATGGTCACGATGGGCATAGAGACAGCAATGGCCAGAGGTAGGTTCCTACAAGAATAGCCATGCAGAGCAGTTAGTGACTCCCAAAAGACATACGACAAACAAATGACGCACAAATAAAATGGACTTGAACAATAACTGAATATAAAGAAGAAAGAATAGATCTTCAAATCCATCAAGAATTTGCGCAAAGCTGTGCAACATGACTTGTGAGCGTGTCTGAAATGTTATTTTAGATAAGCACTAATGGACCATTTAGGTCAGAATAAAGGAATAAAACACTGCCTTTTTTTTTCAATAAAGTTTAAAGTTTCTATTAAATTCCCATAAGGTATTCTTAAGATTGAAGGTGGTTATTGGGGGCATTGGGGATTAGATCCTTTGATTGTGGTCAATCAATGACAGGAATGTTCTACCAAAAACAAGCTACTTCTCCTGGGTAGGTTTAGCCAGTAACATTACTCAGGATAGTTTTTATCCAAATATTGTTTATGATCTGGCCTAATACTGTGTTTGCGTAGGAAGAGGTGAAGAAACTCAACGTACTAACTTGGCAGTCATAAAATCAGCTCTATTTTACAGACTAAGTCCTTCACCAAGGAGGTAAAAAAATCTAAGTGGGCTAAACTGGACACAGGAAAGAATTCAGTCCAATTTCATAAACAGTGCTATATATAAAGATGCATATCATAGCAACTTCCATTAAAACTATGGTATATATTTGTTTAATATTTCAGGAGTTCATGTGTTTTTAAAAGGGTTTCATGTCTCAGTGTAATAAAATTGATAGAATCCTTATCATCTGCATTGTTGTATTTTAGGAGCTATGAGGTATTTGGGGCATGTTTGATTCTGAGTTAAACATCAGTACGATTGTAAAATATTAACAGCAGAACTGGGAGCAAATCTACTACCTCAGCAGTGAGCCAAAAGGGAAAGTGTGGGGCGTATATCTCTGAGTGATTTTGTTTCTCTTTGAATGTGTCTGCTTGGATCACCTCTCAGGATTCTGAATTTCCTCAGTGACAAAGTTGAGCGTGTCCCAGCCGGAGTAGGAGAAGAGGGCCGAGTAGAGGGCCAACGCTATGGCTCCTGGATCCCTGGTGGAGCCCTCGAACGAACTCTCGAAACTATACGTTTCTCCTAAACAAAGAGCGATCAGAGTTTAGAGCAGGCAAAGTTTTCCATTCCTCCTCGTCTCGTCGCGTTTTTCTTTTAAGTTCACTTACTGGTGGCTACTTTCAAGATGCCAATGACGATGATGAGGAAGAGCGCCATGAGTTTAGCGTAGGTGAAGACGTCCTGAACTAAAGTCCCCCACTTCACGTTGGCGCAGTTGATGAAGATGAGCATACCTGGACCAACCAGAGGGGGAACAAGGGGACAAAGAGATTCATTTACGTGTGCACGGCCTCGGGTGCTGCTTCTCTTAAACCATAGTCGTTGCTTTGTGAATTAACCAGAATACGGGAACTAACTTTTGTGTTGGCACAGGCTATGAAACTTGACACTGCTGTTCCGTCACCTAAATAGTACTTCTGCTTTGCTGCTGGCCTCACAGCACAAAGACGAGCTATTAATCACAGAGGTGACCCAACAGGAAGATCCCTTCGGCTGTCCCTTATTTCTTTTTATTCCATCTTTTAAAATGGTCTAGAGCAATAGTTCTCCAGACTTTCTGTGTCAAAGGTCTCGCAGGATTTTGTTTTTTTAAATATTGGCAGCTCTTTTTCATTATTAGTCTGGTGTTTGCTGATCTTTTTCAATGGGGATGTCTTTTTTTCTTTGTTCTGCCACAAAAACGAGCCATGATTCCTTCGAATGTAACGGGCACCAGACTCCAGGGAGGAACCTGCCGTGGACAACATAGCAAAAAGGTTCTCTGTGACCAGCGGCTTGTTGAAATTATGGATAATTTGTCCTCATTTGTTCAACTGATCAAATCTGACAGATGCAAAATAGTATTCTTTCACCAACAATGTAGTGTCCAGTGATCTAATGAATGGAAATGTGCGTAGTTATCCTTTAAATAACTGAGAAAATGGAGGCAATGTCTTCAATAATAGTACAAGAAAAGATGCAACAAAAGACCTGAGAGATTTGGAACTTCATCTGATCCATGTACTGTTGGCCTAAGCCTCATCAGAAATGGTCTCTATGGAAGCTTGGTTGTCAAGAAGCCAGGAAAAATCTGAAAAGTCTGAAGAATCATTCGAAATCTGCTCAAGAGCCTGGACTTCAACATTATTGAGGCAGCGTGGAATCATCTTGACAGAGAACTGAACAAAAGGCAGCCAACCTCCAAATAAGGGCTTTGGAATTTCCAATCAGAAACATGGAAAACTAGGATTTTCTAAGATGGTTCGGGCTAAATATGCTCATGCCAAATATTGATTTTTAAGGTTCTAAGGAATTTTACCAACATTGATTTAGCCTCATTTACTGTATTTTTTTCTGATAAATCTATGCCTCCATTTCACATTTTAATTGCATAATATTAACAAAGTAGGGGAGGCTTGGGAGTTCAGAACTGTACCACTTTGGCTATAGATACCGCCCACTAATTCATGTGTGAATGTCCAAGGCAGCAGCAGAGCTTGTTTGAATCGCTCCTGAAACATTTCTGGGACTGCCTTACACTGAAATCCACACCATGTTTTGCACTTGTTTTTGGTGAACCTAATAAAGCTCAGATACTAAGTAAGAAGCTGATATCAGAAGGCAAAATTAGAGGCTGTAACACTAGATCATTTACATGCTGCTTAAGACAGTTAGGACTGCAAGAATGGACACTATATTACCAAAAAGTCATAGGTTTGACTGAATTTGAAAATAGAACTGGAATTAAACAATTAATCCAGAAGAGATTGGGATTATTACCTTTTGAATGGGGTTACAGTTGGAATTAGTTTCCATTAGTCTCTGGGATGACAATTTTGTTATTGTCTTATCTGTTTTTTTTTAAGCAAAGAAACAAATCTCATTTAAAAAGACTGGATGAAAAGATTAAACTTTGGCTAGTTTTAAACACAGAAAATTATGATTTTCATGCCTCTTTTTTTTGGCAACCTGCATCAACAGCCCAGTATCAAATGCTTTGTTTGAATGGAAACACATTTAGATAAGATAAGATAAGATTTAAAAGGGACAACTCAGATATTACTTTGACTTTGAAAGACACATTAGACATATTAGAGTTTCTTACAGAGGCAGGCTGCAGCGAGGAGCCTCACGCCGTCGTACGGTGGCTGGCAGGTGGGGTAGAAAGCCTCCAGGAGGTAGTTGGCGAAGGTCAGGGAAATCACCGCCTGGCTGGCCGGCTCGATGAGCAGAATGGACGTCCACAGGCGGATGAAAGCCGGGAAGCCGCCGAAGGACTCCAGGATGTAGGCGTAGCTGGCGCCAGACTTGGTGATCGTGGTGCCGAGCTCGGCGTAGCACAGGGCTCCGAAAACCGAGAAGATGCCCCCCAGGGCCCAAATCAGCAGAGACAGCCCGAACGATGCGCTGTGCATCAGGACACCCTTCGGCGAGACGAAAATCCCCGAACCTATCATGTTGCCCACTATGAGGCAGATTCCGTTGAGGAGAGAAATCTCCCTCTTCATCTGCATTTTCTCCTCTTTCCCACCACTCGGGACCTTTAAGTCCTCCACGGATGCAGCTTTGGAATTCGGACACATTGTCTGTGACATGACCCCGATCGTCTGCCTGAGGTCCCCCATTTGTCCAGCAGTGCTTTAGAGATTCAGGGGAGCAACGATTAGATAAGACTGTCCAGACTCACAAAACATGATCCCCAAAACAGGATAGATTTCTCAGTCTCTAAAATCTCTGACGCTGTAGCCGCATGCCATCAGAAAAGAAACAAAATGCTCAAGTAACTTATTCAGACAATAGGATAAAAAGTCTCTTCACATGTTCACAAAAAAAAAAGTGTGTTTGTTCTTCTCGGCGTGTGAAATTCGCCCTAAGTCAACTCTCGCCCTCGGACACAGCCAGACAGCCCTGAGATTACTTCTGAGACGTAGCAACAGTCGGTCGGTGTTGCAATCCGCACAAGCCGCCGCAAACACAACCGGTGTTTTTCCAGCACCAGGCACACCGCACTCTCGTGTTCCCCCCCGGTGCTATTTTCAGAGTCGAGCGGAGCCTGTTCCTGCCCCCAGGGAGCATTCAGCAGCTACTCAGACACAGCAAACTGCCCCCCAGTCCATGATCGGGAAATGGTCAATGAAGTGGATGATACAGAGAGCTCACGAACGCCTTCTTTTTCTTTTTACAGATGCTGTCCAGAATCAACATCCCTATCAGTTTTTATGACAGATTGTGAGGGATATGGAGGGATGTTTAGACAATGGGCCCCTTGGAAACAAACATGTCAAAGCCACATTAGATCCATGTCATGTGGAAAATCAACACCATGGAGAATGTTTCTGTTATGGTTTAATTGCTTCTAAGTGCCAAATAATCAATTTTAGCGTACATTAAAAGGGATATTTAATGGTTTATTGTCTTATTTATTGCTTTTTTAAAATGTGGGATTGACTACAATGACAACAGTCTTCAGTTTTCAGAGTCGGGGAGGAATTTTGACGAGGGACCTAAGCCAGCTATCACTCAAAGGGGAATAAATGTACATGTAACCTAACCATTTAAAACTTTTCAAACCTAAACATCATAATAGTCCAAGATTGCCAATTGTCCAATAACTGGCATTCATTGGATTTGTTCAATTCTGTTTTGTATATTTTACACATTCTACCCTGGTGATTGGAGACCACCAGTAAGAGGATTGGGTAAAGAAACCCTGTGTAGATGTTGTTAGTTGAACTTATCTCAATGGATTCCTGAACACAGTCCTAGAAGACAATTGTTTGGACTCGGAAGCCCCTCACATGGTTGGCTATCTTTTGGTCAGGTGAGCACCACAGACCTGTCCTCATTTAAATCGGGGCATACATGCATAGAAAATTATTAGGATTTTGAATTCTCGAAATAAAGATAGCTGTTTTCCAAAGAAGTCCTTCGACCAATTTATAATTGAAATGAAGAAACCATTAGGGTTTGAACAGAATCTATCTATCTATCTATCTATCTATCTATCTATCTATCTATCTATC
>JABUIW010037635.1:0-15018 GCA_013363375.1 Menidia beryllina | reverse complement strand
ACACACACACACACACACACACACACACACACACACACAAAAAAGAAAAGAAAAGAAAAAAAAGATTTGACCTTAATCAACATGCTCCATATTTGATAAAGGAAGAGTAGCCCAGACACTAAAATTCAACATATTCATGGGAGCTATTGAGGATGTCGCCACTATTTTTGTTAAGTATAGCAAGAAAACAAAACAGAAAATAAAAAATTCTTTATTCTTTCTCATCTTCACTCGAGTGGAGTCAAGGCAGGAAAGAATTGCTCTGTGGCTGAATGCAAAACGACTAACGTGGAGCTGGAGCCCGCAGATTTATAGAGCTAAAGGGTAATATCTTCACCTGCAGGGAGACCAGGCTCATAAATGGTGTCATGTGCTGTTTGCTTTCACGCCGGCCCACTGATCCCCTATCCGTCGATATTTCTACTGGCGGCTGTTTTTTTTTTTTTTTTTGTCCTTCTGCCTTCTTTGTACTATTAAGGGTGTTGGCCAGTATTTAAAGCACACAAGAAACATACAGGATTGCGAAACTTGACAAATTCCACAAGATAATCGATAACATCATTCATTGGCCTGTGTCCATCCACTGATTTCTGTTTAGATATCTTATGTCTTACTAGATTTAATTATACCCTCTCACAGAATAAATACAGTCATTTAAAGACATTTTACTTTTGTTCCTTATAAATTAAAATAGAAAAGTATTCAAGAGTTTGTATTCTAAAGCAGCTGAAATAATTCAATACAATCACCAATTTTTTTATCTTAGCTTATTAGATTTAAAAGCATTTTTTCCCCTCCCTCGCTTTTTATCTTTCAGATGTAGGTTAGAATGAGTGTGTACTGACGGGCCACAGGTTAGGTCGCTCCTTCAGCATGTTCAGAGACCCCCCAGCGTTCCTCTTCTCGCACATGGGCTGGGTGGAACAGCAGCCTGTGCTCCGCATCAGCTGCGAAAAGGGGAAACAAAAATAAGACCCCAACAGACGGAGGGATACAGGCTAAAAAAAGCAAGCCCTCCTCTATATGGAAACAAAGAGATGTAGCTTATACAGCAGAAGTATTTCAAACCCAACTATAATGGTTAAATCCCCCTCTTTTCCCCTCCCTCTAAGCTTGTGCTAACTTCTCATGGCACAAAACAAAGGCTCAGACAGAGCCAGTTGTCAGGAATGAAAGAGAAAATCAGAGCTGTCCCATTGAACCTTTTAAACTGAGGGCTATGCTTCTCAGCTTGAAAGCAAAAAATCCTCAGTGGCACACCATTTGTCTCATTTTAATATAAAACTAAACAAATATCATCAAGTTTCATTAAACTTTAGATTTGGGTGAGTGGGATTTCAAAGGTAGAAACCATCAAATTTATAATGAATATTCAATATCTTGTTTGTTGTTCCAATACTTTACCCATTGACTATTTATCTCAATCAAACAAAAGTTAAATAATATATATCCTGTTGTCAGGTTCTTTCAAATAGTTTTGCATGTTTAAATGCTTTCCTAAAAACATTTATTTCATGATTTTGAAGCCATGCTTCAGTTTTTAAAAAAAATTACATAAACCACTGACTACATATATTTTTCAGATAGATAACTTTGGCTAGAGCGGGCCATGATCTAACCTGTAAACTGCAACCTCATTCATGCATCGACTCAGCGAAACTGAAAAGGGGAAGGATGCAGTAAGGGGAAATCCTGTCATGGTAGAATGCAAACTGTCCCAAATTACACATAGTTCTATTATCTAATTCCCAATTATTGGGAGAAAGACATCACTTGCCATCGATTTTAAAAACATGTGCGTGATCTGTGTGTGGTTTTGCCAACAAAAACAAACAAACAAAAAAAAACCCTAATACATGTAGGCTGTAACAGCCAAATCATCATAGGTTATGCCCGCCTAATTCCACTTCAAGTTCAATTCCCAGTTGTTAGAGGCTATTTTATAATAAAGCAGCGGATTTAAAAAGAGCCCGGGTTGTTTTGATGGATATGGGAAGGAGCAAATATGATGGTTACAGCAAAAGAATGAAAATGCAGCCTCATGAAAAATAAAAAAGGATCACTTGGATGTGTCATAGCTGACTGACCTTTGCCTTCTTGATCTCCAGCACAGCCTCCAGGAAGTCGATTTCATCAAACCTCCTCACCATTGGCTCCAGCTCGATCAAACACTCTGAAATCAGAGCAACATAAGACAAGACAGAGTTTTTTTTTAATTTTATATAACTGGTTTAGTTTTTGGATAAATAAGTTCAAATATGATTTGCATTCGTTTCCCGTTAGCGTGACAAATTTGTGGCGATATTAGGTCTACAAGCTTACTGAGGAAGGAGGGCCGCTCATCTGGGTTAGAAGTCCAGCCCGAGGTCATTAGGTTGATGAGTGTGTCTCGGCCGGGGATGTCGGCGGACAGGCTGTCCTGGCTAGTGTCCGGCCGCTTGCCGCGCAGCACACTGAACATGATCTGCATGGGATTGGTCACCTCTGGACACGCAAACAAATACGTATTATAGATAAAACTCTAATGACAAAGGTTTTTAGGGTTAAAAAAAAAGGAAAGTAAATGACTTACCTTCAAATGGTATCTGCCTGGACAGGACCTCCCACATGATGATGGCATAGCTACGAGATATTGGGGACAGAAAAAGATAGAGGAAATTAGATCATTTAAAATCTGTACTCTCCTTTAGAACAAGGGGGATTTTAGGACTAAAAACTGAGCTGGTCAGGCATTCCTCTTTGGGGAAATATGAAGACGTCATGACTGCTTGCAGCAATCCATTGAAAAAAAAAACAGAAGAGACAACATCTAGGTGGGATTTGCACAGTTTTTGGACTGACAGGATCTGAACTTGGTATGCTGACAATCTGACCTATGTGTTTTTTTTGTCTCACCTTGCCTGGTAAATCCTCTACTGCAACTCTGATTAAGCTCAACAAACAAAGCTTATGTTAATGTTTAAAAACCAAACCCGGAGTTTACTCGTGTAGGTTTAGCCCCAAATTCCACAAACTAATTGAAACTCACATTTACACGATCAGATTGGGGAAGGGGCTAATTTTCACAGACGATTTAATGCCTCACCTGTACATGTCATGTTTTACATCCGCCCGACGGCTCTTGGAGGGTTCGTACTCCTCGGGGGGCATGTAGATGACAGTGCCCTCCATCTCTGTGGGCTTCGACCCCGAGCCTTTACTAACAGAGAGCTGCCGCCACTTTGAGAGACCAAAGTCTGCAATCTGGAGGAAGGAAAAAAACAAAGCGTTGGCAAGACAGGAAAAGCTGGCAGTTGGAAACATCGTCTATCTTCTATCTGCGCACGTGGATGCTCAGGACGGAGGGAACTGGGTGGGTTTCCTAGGCCAGACTTGCGAAAAAGATTTGAATGGATCTGTTCAAGTCAAGACTCCAGCTGATTTCCGACTAACAGCAGGTATGGAGGAACAATTACGATTTAATGTTTCTTTGAAAAACCTATGCTACAATTAGACCTAAACAAACAAGAAATAAACAGGTTGTTTATGATCATTCATCTCCTCCTAAAGTCACATTTGAAAAAAACAAACAAATGGCACGTGTGTTTTGACCTGCATGATCAGAATTGGCAGCAACTCTTCTGCTCAGGTGATTCAGAAAATCTGAGACACACTGAGAAGCTCTTGTGGAAATATGTCTCCGTCACAACAACGTAGGAACGTACTTTGACATGAAATTCCCCGTCCAACAGAATGTTCTGCGTCTTCAGGTCGTGATGTAACAGAGGTGGGGTCATGTTATGCAGGAAGTTGACCCCCAGAGCTATTTCATACAGGATCCTCAGACGCAAAGGCCAGGCAAGAACAGGGTACATGTCCTTCTGCAGGCAGAGACCACAAACAAGGCGTTGAAGGCATAAATTAAGATAATCTGCATAGGAACTACCCAAAGTTCACAAAACATCACCACAATGAGTTCACTAGAGGGGTACAAAGTGGGAATTTCCCTAAATACTGTTGATTTGTTTTCATCACAACTCCACTTCTGCTCTCTGGCCTGATTCTAAGTTTCACCAGAGATGGAAAGCTTTAAGGTTTTGCTTTTATTTTCTGTGTCACTGACAGGAAAACCACAGTGAACGAGTAAAAAGAGACACCAAACATAGAAACTCCTTCACTCCAACCATTTGGAGAAAATGAAAATAAAAAAAATTGAAACACACGAACTGTAAAGCTGACACAAGTGGAACTTCTCCCTTCAATCAATAATTCCTTAAAACTGGAATAACAGGACCACAGATTCAATACAACGATACTTGTTGAAAAGAAGCTACCTCATGGAGCAACAGGTCCAGGGAGCCATTGCTCATAAACTCTGTGACGATGCAGAAAAACTCAGGCTCGTTGCAGATGCCAAAGATCTGGATGATGTAGTTAAACCTGGCTTTGTGCAGCACCTCCGCTTCCTTGAGAAGACAATTCCTCTCTCTGAAACACAGGCGATAAGGGAGATAAGTCAGTTAATAGTTGTCAGTAGACTGGAATAACATGACATGTGATGACATGTTTTGGTGGCCGGGAAAAGAGACGCTTTATCAAATACTTGGATCATAAAGCCTGACATTGTAATTATGCTCAATATCCTGATAAGAAAACCGAATGTGCTTTATACAACCAATAAATTTAGAATTGTTTAAGAATGTAAAGCTAGTGATCTGGCTTTCTCAGAGTCCTTACAAAGATGTGCACAGTATAATATTTTGAGGAATCTACATCTCTGCCAAAGAGAGAAGATCAGATTAAATGAAAATGCAACATTTAAATGGTTAGTTTTTTAAAGTGATCTCTCTCTAATAAGGAAAAACTAGTTAACAAATTACAAGATGAGTATCATCTGATTCTTTAACTTCCCAAGAATGAGTAATCCAGTTTTTATGGGAGATTTCTTTGATAACACAATGTAACAGGAAACATTCTGAAGCAAGAATAGTCAGCTCTGATATCCTATCCCGAGATGGGAGTGTGGGATAGTTATGTGATCTTCAGAAGGAACAGTATCGTTTTTAATCACGGGGTAGATCTGGTCTGAATGTGCTCACTCTGAGCAACCGCCCTCAACCTGGGCCCCAGCTGGTACACAAACACCCCAACAACATCTGTTCCGCATGTAAACTTATAGAGGCCTGTCGTTTAACTCAGCCAGACATGAGTTTTGTTTTTGTTTTGATGGCGATTTATAGCTTAAAGTAGTACCTATGCCTATAAAGCACGGAAGATGTTGTTACCTTTACATTGGTTACATGTCTATGTATAAATAGCCGACCTAGACTGACAGATTGACGAAGGTGAAGGTACCTCTCTCCGACAGAGTCGAGCTTCAGGCACTTGATGGCCACAGTGGTCCTCCAGTCAGAGTGCTGCGCCTTGAAGACGGTGCCAAACCCCCCTCTGCTCAAGTAGTACAGGTCCGTCAGTTTCTGGTAGGGAATGGCTGGCAAAGTGCTGGTCAGGCTGCCGATGTTCACACAGGCCGCAGCCGCGTGCGGCTCCATGGGCAGTCTTTTACGGGAAGTCTGTGCTTGTTCAGTCGGTCAGCCTCCGAGAGAAGAGCGGCCCGCGCTGTTACGAGAAATGCGGGAGCGGTTCTCCCATTTATTCGCATTCCCTAACGTCGCGACAATTGGCGAGCCGAGCTAATGTTTCTTTAGCGCCGACGGGGGACCAGTGAGACAGGGGAAACAACACAGTGTCCCCCCCTTTTTTGCTGAACAGACGGGCTGAGGCTGTACGCTTTCACTTTCCTGTCAATTGGTGATGCGTCGCACGCCTCGACCCTCCGTCACGGATTGATTTCAAGCACGGCAATTACAGCGTGCAGCGGAGCTCTGCTTTAAAGCTAGGTAGGTGGTTTGTTGTTGCCAATGACGACACTTCCGGGTTTGCGTGAAGCGTTCGCGCATATTGGATTCGAGGCATTTGCACGCTTTAAAATAAGACGCCTTAACAGGTTTATATAAAGTTATAAAATCTATTTTTTTTATCCATTTGAATATCTAAAAAGCTTAATAAAATCAATAAATCCACATTTTGTTGAAGGACACGCCTCCTTTTGCACAAACACGAAGACGGGATTTTTGACATTCGGGAATTCCCAAATAGCAGGGGCTTTCCTTTGCACGTGTCACTGTGTCAAAATAGAAACTCATTAGGTCATCTGAGTGCTTATTTACTGTTAATAGTATTTTTACGCATATCTTATTTGTGTTACATAACTTTAGTGGAACTTAAACACATTATGAGAAGTGGAGCCTTTGCTTTACAATCGTGTTGCACATCTTTGGATGTTCCCCTAAATAAAATAGAGTAGCACTACAATCCCCTAAATACAAAAGTACCACGGAATGACTGATCAACAGGCAAAAATATTCTAAAAGTAAGGCTTTCATTTTCATTTGATAGATTTTGGTAATGATTAAAAAATATTTCACATATAATTAGAGGTATTTGTAGAATAAAGTAAACCTAAAGGCATTAGGTGCGTCTTGTCCAGATAGTTTTAGGTAAATAAGGTAGTAAAAACCTTATATTTACAAAGATCTGAAGGGTACTTCCTATAATTATTGTCAACACTGACAGTACAAAAACACAAAATCAATGTGTGTGCAATATGCTCCACTGAGGCCAAGCATATATCTTTACATTGTCATTTGCGGAGAACAATGCTGAATCTTATATAATCAAACTATTCACAGTGGCCACACAAAAAATAACAAAAACACAATGTTTTTAGCTATTTAACACTTTGGATGTTTTGGGTAGGTTTGTCTTTTGTATTGATAAAGTTCATAAACCAAACAACTCTAATGATAAATCCAGTTAAAGTATGACTCCAAATAATTCCAATGTTTAGAGGTGCTGACTTGTCTGTATCCTATTGGTGTTTAATAAAACTCTTTTTTTATCTTGGCAGAATAGCAGAAGGGGTGTGCCGCAGCGCATGACTCTCTTATTGCTGTAAGTGGGACACGCTTGAGAAGCAGCGTTTCTCACATTATGACGACTACTTGCACGTGTCACACAACTCCCTTGGTTGTTTTTGATGAGCCAGCAAACCTAGATTTTTAATGACACAATCCCAGCATAGCTCAGGCTAGCTCAGGCAAGAAGATGAGCTTGGATCAAAGGGACCCAGGTGTACATTTACCCAGCCCTTGACACTCACTTTGCACTGAATTGGTGTAAGTTGACTTTTACCCTTGTTGAGAATGCCCATGTGTTTTTTTATATGGCTGTTAACACTGCTTTTTTCAGAAAAACCGCTGATGGCTGTCCCCTTTGTCCCGGTCCCACTTCCAGTTGACTGGTGCAGAGTGAGCAGTTCCAAAGGAGGGATTCCTGTTCACAGTGAACTTCTGTTTACAAACTGGGAACCCTTCTATCCAAAGAGGAATCATTTGGGGAGATGACAGGAACCCTGTGGCGCAACACTTGGATGGATGGTCAAAGTTAAAACTGGGAAACGACCCATTGCAGACATGTTGAATGAGGCCTCAAAACCACTGGAAAATGAAGAGAAGGACAAGGAAAGATGGGAAGAAAGATCTATCGCTACAACTCTGTTAGGTTCTGAGAACTTGAAGCAGCGGTCAAAGTTCACGGTAGGGATTTAAAGAGGTGTCCTTTTCATACTAAACCGGCTGATAATGTGTGAATTGACACATTCTTTTTATTATAGTTTCCTTTAAATGTATGGATAATCTATGTATCAATATATAGATAGATAGATAGATAGATAGATAGATAGATAGATAGATAGATAGATAGATAGATAGATAGATAGATAGATAGATAGATAGATAGATAGATAGATAGATAGATAGATAGATAGATAGATATGAATTATTGCGGTTTATACAATTGTTGTGTGACATCACACCTATTTTGTAGATTTATAAGGTCCTGGTGAGGGGGTGTCATGGAAACAGCTGGATGATCTTCAGAAGATATTCCGATTTCTGCAGGCTAAATGACAAGGTGGGGACTTCAACACTCTAATGTCCTGTTGAGGCCGAGACCTTGGCGATACACGAAGCTAAGTATACCAATGATGAATCATATGATGGCGTAAAAATGTATAGGGAAAGTTTTGCAAGAGTTGATGAGCCAATAGTTCACTTAAAGCACATTCAGTATAAGCCCTGATGTAGTTCTTTTAGTTGGGTGGGGGTCCACCGATGTTTTTAGATTGCACTGATGTGATATTTTTGCCATCGTTTTTTGATTTCATCATTTGATCGATTTCTTTGGTGCAGCTTAAAGAGCTGTTTCCCAGCTTTGATTCAGCCCTGCCTCCTAAACGCTGCTTCAAAGGCAAGTACGAAGAGGATTTTCTACGGGAGAGGAAGCTAGGACTGCAAAGCTTCCTGCATGACCTAATGTTACACAAGCATATCTTCACAAGGTGTGTGCCGTATATTTTTTAATTGATTGCCCTGAGTGGTTTTTATTTATTTGTCTTTTATTCCATTGACAAGTTAATGTCTCTTTTTGGACCCCAGTGAATCGGTGAGGAGCTTTCTCTCTTTTGCTGATTTTCACAGTCCGTTTGATAGTCTGGAAGAAAGCAGGGTGAGTTCCCTCACGCTACTGTTGTCTCGAGGTTGAATGTTTACGCTTTTGCATGGTTGAACACCTGTCTGCTGCTGTGTGAGGTGCAGGCTATTGGCGAAACACTGGAGAAAACCAACCACCGCCTCCAGAGGGAACTCTTGGAGAAAAAGGAAGAAATTGGCATGTTGAGAAAAACTCTGGAGAAGAGGGAGAATCACATAAATTTGCTTATGAAGACACTCAGGTGGATATAATTAGATAACCAGCAGAGGCACCTCCAAAGTGCACACTTCACTAATTTTTATTTTTTTTTTAAACACAGCTTACAGTCACTTTCTTCTGGGAGCTCTGAAAAACCTTGTGAGATGACAAATGCCAAAGACACCAGAAAGAGAGATGTTAAAATGGATTTAAGCAGAAAGCTTACAAGCGGGGAGTTGATATAATCGTGGGAACAAAGGAAATCATAATTCCACAAGAAAATTATGGTTGCTGTTGTGTTTCAGCAGCATAAGCTGATGAATAAAATGGAATTGAAATTAAATAATAGATCATTTGTTGTCCTTTCTCTGAATAATTTCAAACTTTGATATGAATTTAATAAGCTATCAAGCACAGATCAAACAAGAGGATGAGTATCAGTAATGATTCTGCATCTTCAGCATAACTCTACACCGGAAGAATGAAGTTAGCAACATTAAGCTGCTCTGCTTTTGAGTTCTGAAGCAGGAGACATGCAAAACTAATGACCAGAAGGTGGCATTGTTTTCCCAAAAGTAAAGCTGCTACATCATAATCAAAGCCGGGAACAACATGTCCTGCTCTCATCTCACTTAAGGATGACGCTGACTGTGTGGGGAACCTCTGTGGCTGCATGTTTCCCACAGTTTACATTCATCTAATAATGTCTGTATCTCAACCAAGTTGTCTAATTCACTTAAATTTGTGGAGAATGTGGCAGATCTCATAACTTATCCTGCCCACTGAAGTTATTAGTTCAACATTTTCTTTGAGAGAGTGAAAACAGAGAGTTTGAGTAACTGAAGGACCAACGGCTCTCCGTGACTATGCATGGCATGAAAACAACAACAAGAACACTCTGAAGAGTGCAACATGCATGAGTAAAACTAAATCTGGGTTTGAGCAAGAGAAAGAAGAGAGTAACATTCTTCCAAAGTTCCAATTGACAGACAAAAATAAGCTCCAGGGTCCATTAAATGTGGATCAGTATTGGATTACTATTGAATTGTTGTTTAGAGATTCTAAAACCTGAGTCACGACTGTCCCAGTAGTATTTTTTTTTTTAAGTTACTTGAATTTTAGTTATTTGAATTAGTACTTTTTAAAGTGATCAGCAGCCTTTCAATCTCATGGAAATATGAAAAATCCACTGAATGAGAAATAGTTTTTGTCACTACAATACAGACACAGTATGGAAGCAAATTTTTTGTGTTGTTGCTGTTTTTCTTTCTCTGCTAAGGGAATAAGGGGGTGGTAAAATAAACCTACATATACCCAAACAATTCTGTTTACATATATAATCAGCTGCTTGGTACTGTGATTGTTAATTGTGTAATTCATGGCATTTTTGACCAAGATTCAAGCCACATTTGATCAATAATCTACTTAGTTTCTGGGCAAATATATAACCAACTGGCCACATGTGCATTGCTGATAAGCAGAGTAAGTATAGGACTAGAGTTGTAAAGGAAAATAACAAAGTAGGGAGTCTTAAGGAAGAGAAATAAACTGGAACAAAAGCGAATCCAAGGAAACTGTCCGGTTAAAGGTCACAGTCCATAGAGGAGGAGCGCTGCCAAGTTATTTAAGAATATCACTCAGACTGTCCAATGAATTCATCCAGAAGTCATTGTTTGTAGAAGTTAAGGAGTCGATGTTTGTGATCAACTAGGAGGCTATGAGGGGAGCTACTGGTAGTCCTTGACATTTGACTGTGGTAAGGCACATGTGTGAGCAAGTAGTCCATCCGAAATCTTTAGCGGAGGCCAACCAAGATACAGTAAACTAGTAGGAAACATGGGAAAGAACTTAGAACAAAGAGGGACAGATGTTATAATTGGTGGACATGTTACCCAGAAGAGAATCATGAAAGGTCTTGATAACTAAAGCTATGAAGACAGACATTGTGACAGAGACAATCAGCCCATAGGAGCTGCACAGTCATGAGACTGATGAGCAACAGGTGCAACAGCTGGAAAGCTGGAACCTAGACTCCTTTCGGGGAGGACAATGCACAGCCCGAAAAAGTCAAAGAAGAATTTGTAGGAAAAAAAAACCTACTCTCAAACCACAAACAACCATATCAAGGCAATCTACATGTTTTGATGATATCAAAATGTATTTCTGTGTTACAGTAATATCTTCATTTTTGGTCCTCTGTCTTATCTCCTTCTATTCTATCCAGTCTTACACCCCTCCCTCCCGTTAATTTAACGTGGCATGGAGACTTGTTTTGCAATGTGTCTTAGTGAACACCTGGTTGCTTCTGAAGAAGTTTAAAGCGTTCAATCTCTGCCAGAATTCGCATTACCTCAGGCTCCAAAACGCTCCCAAGTCATGATCCAGGCATAGAAAATAGAGGGCTGTGGTCCTGTTCCTGTCAATAAATTTACTAGCATTGACACACTCATGTTTCATATCAGCTGCACATTCCTGTGCTGTTGTGTTGCCTTTCACTATCCTCCGAGGCAGTTTTCAAATATGCACTGCAGTGGTGGTGGAGCATGGTGAGGGATTTTAATTCCATTTCATAATACAGATGTTCCAGACCATGTCTTAATTATATTATCTAGGCCAAATAGTGCTAAATGTTTAACATCTGTTTCCTCAACTTCATACACTGAAAGCAGTGTTAACCAACAAAAACTGAATGCAATCATTTCTAAATGAGTACTGCATATGTTAAAAGAAAACAAAAGAAAACATTTGAAATGTTGCAAATGAGCTGTTTTTCTCAATAATAAAAGATTTGGGGCCGTCTTGAATCTGACTGCTCAGTTAAGGTGAGACAGAAGCAACACACAGATGGAAAAGTGGTTGTGCTAGATGAAAAAAAAAAAGTCCAGCTGCAGAAACGTGTACCTAATTTACTTCAATTGGCAACAAGTCAGTTGTATGACTCTGTATAAACAGAGCAATATAAAGATGTACGGTCTAAAGGTGACTGGAGAGGTAAAGGTGGGCAGAGGTTCAACATTTTACAAAAAGCTTTTTTACAGTAATGCTGCTTTAACAAAGCATCATAACTTTTGCTGTCTTAAATGTTGCACAATTTGTGGGCATCTATATTGCACTTTCCTAAACTGCTCTTATAAAAACATGACAACAAACCTTCTAAATAGCCCCTAATAGTGAATGTGAGTGTGTATGTGCTTACATGTCTGGCCCTGTGATGTACAGCCCAGCTAGGATTGGCTCTGGCTCAATGTTTGCACAGGACAAAATTATTTGTTCACCAGTAATATTCATTGATTCATTTGGTGCTACTCATTGAGTAGTTGACTGGAGTTGTTTCTTGTTGTTGCAACAGAAATGCACGGCTCCACCTGAAAGACGGTACACTCAGAGGAGTAATTCATCTATCTTGGTGCTATTGGGTCCAAAGGAATTTGTGTAGTCTAGAGCCAGGTCACAAAAAGTGTAAAATCTGGGTGGAAAACTCCTGTGTCCGATTATGCGTCTCCTGCCGGGCGCAAGCAAAAAAACTTCCCAGAGAAACAAATCTGCTCGTAAGTGTGATGAGGTTTGTCAAGAGTGAGGTGTGTACGTTTATATTATTTTGTAATGTAAAAAAAGAGCCTGTTCCTGAAGGTGCTTCTGCTCGAGGTCGGCCCCTGGTGCAGAGGGTGAGTGTTGTTGTTTTCCATGATACTGTGCAGTTTTCATAGCATCCTCCCTCCTGTCAGTCACCACCAACGAAGGACGGAGCCAGGTTTGATGATCCTGCTGATCATTTTGGTGTCCGCTGCCCTCAGCCTGCTGCTATTACTAGCATGATAGCACAAACATTGAAAGACCGGAGCTTCCTCAGGAAATGGAGTCGGCTCAGCCTCAGTGTTCTTGGACCAGTCCAGTTTCTTTTCCAGGTATACTCCAAGGTATTTGAATTCCTGAACATTTACAGCGTTGATGGAGATGGACGGGGCGCAGATTTCATTCTATGAAAATCAACCACAAGCTCCTTAGTCTTGGTTGTGTTGAGATACAGATGGTTAGTTACACATCTTGACAAAGGAGTCCACACCGCCCCTGTACTCCTTTTCCTTCCCCTCGCTGATGCATCCAACAGTTTCAGAAACCTCTCGGAGTGGCAGGACTCAGAGAGGAACTGAAAGTCCGAGGTGTACACGGTGAACAGAAAAGGGGACTGAACTGTTCCCTGTGGAGCCGCAGTGTTGCTGACCACAGTGTCAGACATGCGGTCCTGCAGTCTTGCATACCCTGGTCAATCCGTCAAAAAGTCTGTAATCCAGGAAACCAGGAGAGGGTCCACCTGCAATGCTGTCAGCTTACTCCCTAGCAGGAACGGTCGGTGTTGAATGCACTGGAGAAGTCAAAGAACATGATTCTAGCAGTGCTTCTAGGTTTGTCCAGGTGGGATCCAGCTGATCAGACCCCAGCCTGTGTCCCAGCCGTGTGAGCCCATGGGTCTGTCCACAACTTCAGACAAGGGATCTGGGTCAACAAGAAGATTTGTTCTTTCCAAGTTACAGAAGAGAGCAGGAGGAAATGCCCTTGGTCTGGCAGCTCTGGTGATGGTGTGAGGGATACTCAGGTTGGTAATTGGTGGTATAAAAGCAGTGGAGGGTGGGAGGCACTTGATTGGTGGTTCTGATGGACCAAATACCTTTGCCGGAGATCTGCTGGAAAGACCAGTGAGGACAATGTCGAGGAAGGAAGACTGGGGAATCTGAGGCTCTGGACTGAAACAAGTAGCAGAGATAAGACTCTGGCCTTTCAACAAGAAGAGCACTAGAACTATGAGATTGGCCTGTTACCAAACCGAGTGAGGAAATAATCTGGCAACCGCCACATGGAAATGCCCCTTCTTAAGTCTGCTCCTGATTTAGGGCAATGGGCACAAGCTGGATCCATTTTTGATTTATCCATAGCCACCTTGTGGCTTTTCCTGAGGCATCAATTGCGGATTTGACGGCCTTCTTGTTCACCTCTCCAGTGAGGCCCAGCAGTACTTTGCAGAGTCAAATCATTGGCAGCCCACCTGCAGAGGTTCATAGGATGTTCTCCAGCTTTCCCTCTTGCACTCGTCCACCGTCAGCTCCAGAATGACCAGCTGCTTGGTGGAATCAGACACAATGATTATGTCTGGTCGAAGCCGGGTTGGTGTTATCCTGGCTGGGAACTTAAACTGCTTGCCCAGGTTCACTCCAAGCCTCCTGTCAGTGGAGGCCTGCCTTTGCCCAAGCTTGTATTTTGGGCTGCTCTCCAGCTCTTTAGAACATGATGGCCTTTGGCTTGGTTTGGCCCTTGGTGGTGTTGAGGGCCATGGCTAATATGGTAACAGCATTGGGAAAAATATCCTGATAGAAATCATTTAAAAACAACATGTAGTGGTCTGGACAGGTGATTTGTCTGGTATGTTTTATTTTGAGGACATTTACTCACAGATCAGCTCTTCTGGAAGGTCTGTAAGGCCTGGATATTTTTGTGTGTGGGTGTTACCATCAACCATTATACATTTCCAACCACTTGTCTGACAAAAGAAACCATTTAACAGTAAATCTACTTTAGATTAACACATTTCGAGCAGCTAATTTTCTAAGTTCCCAGATAATGCTGATGCGAGTGAGGATATGTATAGCAATGGGCCTGTCCCAACCATGTGATCAAATTAATTGAAATGGTAAGATATGGGAACATTTTTAATTTACTACTTTGAATTTACTATTTACACTTTACCCCAATTATTTTGAAACTGTACCTTTTTTGTGCCTCTGCTTTAAACACAAACATATATATATATATATATAAATTATATATATACATTTTTGTCTATATACACATAGAATAAATCAAACTTTGATATTTGAAAGTCATATTTCTTGACCAAACTATTCATTGTGTGTTTTACTGTTGACAATATGCAGCTTTACTTACCCAGGAAAGTTCTAAAATTTCATGCCAACCAAAATTAGATTAGACTACAAGTTTTCCTAACAGCTGGAGTTCTAGTTCTTGCCACGAAACAGAATAATCCAAATCCTCAGATCATTAGCAGCTGATGTCTCCACTAAAATCATATTCCCTTTTGACAGTCAGAAGAAATGTAAAACCCCTGTCTAGCCACTTACTTGTTCCAGCTGTGTTCACCAAATGGACAATGCGAAAAAAATTTTTTTAAAAGCACCTGATTATCTTTACAGCAGGTGGAAATGACTGCAGTTATCC
>JABUIW010037634.1:0-14965 GCA_013363375.1 Menidia beryllina | reverse complement strand
TATGTTAATTATTGGTTTTCTGCATCAATATTCATCGTAAGGCTCTTTGGGAGAAAAAAAATAATGATGCATTACTTAGGATTATATGTTAAATGGATTCTATTTAACAAAAGAGTTTGGCTTCTTTGTGTCACCCCAGAAATGGTCTGGCCCATGGACAAATCTAGCTGATGAATTCATATGATAGTGCACAGAATTATGTATACGGAGAAAGGGAGAGATAAATTAATTAAGACTGATACATAACTGACATGATACAGGATTATGGAAACATGTTTATTGAAAAGTCATTCTGAATTACATCTTGTTCTATAACCTCTACCATGAATCAAAATATTTGCAGGGGAAAGTTGGGGGCATGTCTTCAGGAATGGACCTATCAGTGATGACTCAATCAAAGCAAATGCATGATAAATGCACAGGAGGCCCCTCTGGTAGAATCCTTTATTCAACACCTTTCATGAACTCCAGGAACTCTGTGAATGAAAACAAAGCAGTGAAAGTTTGAACCTTTAAAAAAGGTGTTTCATACAGACCCTCACACACAATTATTCTTATACTCGTTATCTTTTCATGATACTTTGACCTTTCATTGATGTACTGTAAAAAAAATCCCCCATTATAAAACAATCCATCCATTTCTGTGACTAATGGTGGATGTATATGTCTGTGGCAGCGTACGCCCTGGACAGGTTGTCAGGCTAGCACTAAACCGACACAGAAAAACAAAGATGTTCACACAATACATAATAAAAAAACATGACTCAAACATATGTGTTTATTGACAATGGGATGGAGCTAGAGAACCATAGAACATGCAAACTCTACGAACAAAGTAGCCCAGGTCAAGCTCAACCCATGTACCTACCATGTACCCCACTGTTCAGTCCCCTAAGGTAGCACAATTCTGCAGAATGCAATATGCATACTACCTGATATGTATTTAACAGTTACCGTTTCCGTAAAGACATCTTCATTTAGCCTGACTCATATCTAACTCTTCTGCCATGTAGCCAACTTTGAATGGCCTTGCTGAGGACTGACACATAACTGAAGAAAATATGACAATTATATTCAGAATAAAGTGGAGATCAGACTGCTAGATGACTCAAATGACCAAATGTGACATAACATGAGATAATAAAGGCCACGATCCTGTTAGCAATCTGTGTTCAAACATGGTAGTACATGGGCACACTTTTGCTGTTTTTCCTCACATCACAAATTGTTTTCTCTCCGATGAAATATTTTCTGATGTTTTCCCCTTTTTTGGTTGTTTGGATGCCCTTTTGGCCCATAACTACCAAGATGTGGTCATTCAGTGTCGTGAGTACATCCTATCACAATACCATGGGGATCCAAATGTCTTGGCCATGAAACAGTGATTTTTTAGAGTGTACAAAACAAACAAACAAACAAACAAACAAACAAACAAACAAACACAAACCCATGGAGCTCTAGCTGTTATTGTCATGAACACATACGGCTGATTTTTCGAAGACCTGCCCTCAGGGTCTCTGGGGCTGTTGACATGTTAGTTGGATGATGTTTTCACAGATTACAGTTCCAAGTTTTGGTTAAAAAAGCATAAATCTGGGGCCGCAGCGTAGCCTAATGGCTAGAGCAGGCGGCCCATGTGCGGAGCCTCCGCTCGCAAGCGGGTGTCCTGGGCTCGACCCCGGCCCATGGCCCTTTCCCGCAGGTCTCCATCTCTGCCCCCCCTCCTGTCAAGCTACTGTCATTAAAGGCCACTAGAGCCAACAAAATCTTTTAAAAAAAAAAAGCATAAATCTGGACATTGAAGCAGCGCAGACATTTTTATGTTTCAATATTTATGTTTTCGACAGACCACTGCTGACTGTTTTTTCTCCTTTGTGTCTTAACTGTCTCTTTTTTCTGGGTTAGTTTCACCTGGAGGCTGGCTGAGGGCTGGTTCACAACTCACTGTAAAAAGCTGCTTGGGACTCGTCAATACTGCCAGACTTAAACAAAGGAAGTCTTCTTGCTGCAGTATTTTGTGCTGAATTGGTATTGTTTTGGTATTGTCCTCCAGGGGGTTAGTTCCCCTAACATTTAGTTGGGATGGGAGGTGCTCAATCATCAATCATCATATTTACATTCTATTATCTTGCAGCCTTTTATATTAATAAAGACAGATTTCTGATAAACCATAGCGCAAGTTAGTCACCATGAAGCCTCCTGCTGTGAGGAATGATTGAAACAGAGTGGTATATGTAAGAAAAACAAGGGATTGAGTGAGAAGATATTTGTTCATTTATATGACCACTGTATGTGTGGTTAGATGTGTATGCATGAGAAGAGACGGATTGTATTTCTGTGTTTTTTCAGTGTAAACTACCGGACCATATGGGGTTGTGCTGCATGTGCTGGTTCCCATACCATCATAATCGATTTTGCCGTCGTTGTTTTTATCTCCATCTTTCATTAGCTCCTCTATGTCGTCTTCAGTGATGGCCTCTCCGGTGGACTCCAGCATGGCCTTCAGCTCATCTAGGTCTATGTATCCGTCTCCGTTCCTGTCGACAGCAGACAGAACCGGGTGTCACCTCTACTGGCCTACCGGCCTTTCCTCAGATCTGACGGCAGGTCTGTGCGATGTCAGCAGTGATGGAAAAAACTCACTTGTCAAACATCCGGAAGAGTTCAGCCAACTCCTCCTCTGACTTTCCTTTGCTCTCCTCCTTCATGCAGCGGACCATCATAACCAAGAATTCATCAAAGTCTACTGTTCCACTGCCTGTCAACATAGGGCATGATGTGATCACGGGAGGGGGCATGTGATTACCTCTGTGTTCTGGGGGTCATAGAGGTGCCTAGAAAGCCACTTAATGACTCTCTGTGTCCCTTTAAATCCAGCCATGGGACAAACGTGCTCCCGATGGCAGCAAACATGCTGGAATGTGTGACGTACCGTCTTCATCCACCTCGTCGATCATCTCCTGTAACTCCTCGGGGGTCGGATTCTGTCCCAGCATCCTCATGACTTTCCCCAACTCTTTGGTGCTGATGCAGCCATCCTCAGCATCCTGAATGAAGATGTCAAAGGCGGCCTTGAACTCTAGAAAAGATTGAGCTGGTGTTACCAAAAAATAAGGGGGGGGTTATGCACATCTTATTGCGTGCAACAAACAAATAAATCTGAATCAATCCTCAGATAAGAAGCAGCTAAACACAATACTTAATATCACAAACGGTATACCAGTGGGAGCAGCTAAATAAAGCCCACACCAGTGAGGCATTGCCAGCAGAAGAAAGCAATAGGGGGCAAGTCCAGACCACTTGGACCTGATTGGCATTGTGCTAAAGTTCTGCTTCAAGCCCACATTGGGCTGTCGGTCTGATTTTCTTTTTGAACTCCCCTCTTTGCTTATCTGCTCGTGTGGCCGCAGCAGTTGTTGTCACCCATCTCCCTTTCAGTAGCGCACGGGCGGCTACTTTGTGAAGATCGTGTTTTTCATAGTCTTCTGTTTTTCCACTGTCCACCGCACTGTCCAATCTCTGCCGCTGAGCGAGCAGCTGCACAGACGGATGTCAGTGCATTTCCTGTCTCCAAGCCTTCTCTGTAGCACCGGGAGCTCTGTTCATACTGGTGGCACATCATCAAGGCCCAGGCTCAAATACAACCACAACACACAACCATCACGCACGCCTGTTCACCATTTTACTATTGTGTCTTGACTACAGACTTATGTTCTGGGTTAGAAAACAGCAAATTTACTGTGTTTGGGATAAAAAAGAATTAAGGTCAAAGCAAGAAGAGAAACACATATTGACCTACAGTTGCTTCCACATCCTCTAGAAGTCCCTAATATGGGGAGATTATTGGTTCTTACTGATTTCCTGAATCCCAGGTTACTGGTAAACTAGCGGGCGAATGAATGAAACCAATTTTGAACAAACACAAACCCAAATAAATATGTTCTTACACAAACTTCTGCACATTCTGTTGATTTGAACCACCTCAGCTCACTGCTTTTAAAGCATAGAAATAGCGAATCTACTACTACACTGTATGCATGTACTCGATGCATAAGCACAGAGACTGGAAAGGTGACCCTGTAGTAGTCCAGCACGCCGCCGGGTATTCTGCTATGGCCTTTTGAGTAACCCCACACCCAACCACACAGCCTCATCTAACCTATTCACGCTTAAGAAACCCACATGATACTGTAGATATTGAGATGAAATGAAACATTGAAGCTGGATTAAGCCATGTGTCGTGTGCACATGTGCTAACACGTGCTTGGAAATGATCCCACGGGCAATATCATTTACTCATCCCCAGACTTTAGACACCGGTGTCCAGCTCTGTTCTGCGGAGGAAAATGTGCAGAATGGATTTGCCAATGGCTGCCAAGTTTATCCTGAATGACTGACGGGCTCAAGATTTCCTCCACAGCCAGCTACTAGACAGCTGAGTTGTTTTAATGAGACATGTGCTGCATCACGTATAAACGAATCAGTCAAATTTATGGATTAATCAATGAATAGAAAGGCAGCTGTGGTATAGAAAGGAATAAAAAATGTGGAGAAATACAATGTTTATGTGCTGCTGTTGTACTTCTACGTGTTAATACAGACATCAAACAAATGAATTGTTTTAAAGTAATGAAGTGATAACATGAAATATTTTATTTTGTTCCAGTTATTATTACTAGGTGTAGTGTCCTCACCATTTTTCTGTTCTTCTGTCAAGTTCTCAACCTGGAAGGGGAAAGAAAGACAACAAGTGTTTTCTGTCTGTATTCAGGACCACATTTTTCACATTTTATTTCATGACTGGATCTTCAATTCTTCCGATGACAGCTATTCTCAGTATGGTTGGACTGTAACGGGACACTTTAGTTCACTTGCTATTCTTGTTTTATGGGTGTGGGGAACTGATGTGGTCAGCTGTTCCTGCGTTGCTGTTCTTTGTTCTATTGTCAGACACAGAAATATGATCTAATCACAGTAGTTTGCTGTACTTCTGACACCTGTTCTTACACTTAAGAACAGTTAAAATCATGTTAAAATATAAAATGATATTATTTAGATGGGTTGTCATTACTGTCAGAATAAAAAGCATTTATTTATTCCTTATATTGTTTAAATGTTGGCATGTTATATACTTAATCAGCAATAATTCAATTAATTACTTAATTTGCCTTCTCACCAATGGAAAGAAAAAACAAGATTGATTTGGCAATATTTTAATGCCATTCACTATTTTCATTCAGAACCAATCATTAAATTCATTAAATGTATCTGAATTTACTTTTTTTCCTGTAAAAAATAAAAACATATTATGATGGAATAACAGAAACAGATACAGCCAATTGCAATCCTCTAAACGTTAAAGATTCCATAAGATTATATAGATATTTCCTATAGATATACGTAAAAAAAAACATTTCTGATACACAGTCTTCAGCCCTAAATGCTTAAAGATCTCAGCTTCAGAGGGGATTTTTGTCTAAGGGCCGGACGAGGCCGAGCTTTGCTGTACTCACCGCTGCTTTATACACGTCATCCATGGCTTCGGGTCCCTTCTCGGCCTGTGTCACACCACTCCGCTCAGGTACAGAACCGCGACTGGCCAGAAGACTTTCCTCAGTCTTTTTTTGTTGAGTCCTGTTGCCCTAAAAAGCTCTTGACACATCTCCCGACATTCAAGGGCGATGGAGGGAGGCGCGACAGACGCAGAGAGAGAGAAAAAAAAATGGAGAATAGGCATCTATAAATGGGAAATAACAGTAGACCCCCCCCGGAATAGTGGAGCACTGACAGCAGCACCTATGTGGAGGAGCTATATTTAGGGTTAAAAGCTGCACCATGCTCCACTGGCCAGGGGCTGGGACTCAGGTGGTAGGGCGACCATCAACCAATCAGAGGGGGTTTGATCCCAGTGCCTCCACCTGGCAGAGCCGGTGCAGGTTTCTGTAGTTACAAAGTATGTGCTTTCATTGTGTACCTACTGCTTCCACATTAGTTTTTTCTGGGATTTTGGTTAGTTTAGCATCTGTATTTGATCCTGAGTCCTTCCATGAGTTTCCAGTTCTTCTTGTTTCATGTTCTTGGGTTTGTTTCCTATTCCTTAGTTCTGGTTCACAGTGTCCTGTTCCTTGCTCTGTTCTTTGTTCTTTCTGTTCTGTTCTTTGCTCTGGTGTCTTAATTCAATTATTTGAAGTTCTGAAGTATTCAGAGACAATATGGAGAAGCCCAAAGGTTCAGTATTAAATGAATGTACACGAAGAAACTGTGTCCATATAAAAGTTTATAGGAAAATTCTATGTTTGCTACACTGGAGCATCCGTGTGTGTATTTACACAATGCCAAGGAAGAAAGACACCAGCTACGATCTCCAAATATTTTTCACACATACATGCATTAGTGTACTGTAATGTTGTAGAAATGAAAATGTCTACATTATATGCTGAAGTACACTCGTGGTTATTCTCCTACCCAGCATCCCAATAAAATACCAAGAACACCAATAAGAAAGACAGCACACAGACACATCAGCGTATCGCTTCTGTAGCCCCGGGGGCATGTATGAAAGTTATCTGTGGCACACAAAATAAGGCATTTTTTCACTTTTTCTCCAGCAGAGAGCTGGAAAGGTGTGAACAGGTGAGAGCATCTTCTCACCACAAAGAGCAGGGCAGCATGGCTTAGATTAAACAGGCTGCATCTGAACAACACATAAGATTTCAGTTGAGAGAGGAGACCAAGGTGGAGGTTTCAGGGATTGATAATTTCACACTGAAATTACCTTAAGATTTATATTATGAAGTTAGTTCCACCAGATGTTGGATCACAGGTCTTCTCACACCCCGTTTCTGCTCCCAGGACTACAAAAGTAATGTGTAGTACGTATGCCACAAAGAGTTCTGGGCTGTTAAAGCCCATAGTACCATTCACTAAAGATTAAGGTAAAGATAAAGCACACACACACAGGCTGAAAAGCTTTGGTTAACTCATGGCTATTTTCGTTAGCATCCAAACTCTTTATTTTTGGATTAAAAAATGATCTGTTTTCAGATTTAAATGAATGAGCTTTTTACTTTTTCACTGTGCCCGCTCTACGGAGAACTCAGTGGTCTAAATAACAATAGATACACTGGCAGGGCTATATTTAGTGTGCGTCCTTGACTGGAAATAGTTGCCCTTTTCTAGTGGGCAGGGCTGTTGGGGTAGCGGGGCATTTAAAGAGAAAAATCTCTGCGCGACGTGCTTTATGCCGGATCAGATGGCACCCACCAATCAGCAGCTGCACAGGCCCACGGGTCACCAGTCTCACAGTATGTGCAGGTTCCAGGGCTTTGCACTACTGGCCTCATTCAGAGGAAGGCTAGCTAACCCCACTCGTCGTGCACATGCTCCCTCCAAGCTGGACTCATTACTGTCAGGATTTCTCCGCAAAGCCCACAACGACTCCTAATTTAGAAATGACTCTGTGGTAGAGAATGAGAAGAAGATGATGTCTTTTTTGCGTTCGCTCCCCGTAACGTACTCTTACCAGGAAACTCTCAATAATCAGAATCTATGGAAGTACATAGAGATTTTAATGAAAAGAGTCGGGACTGTAAAACAGAACACAGATTCTAAGTACACATTAGAAACATGCTGAGGTGCTTTTATTCAGCTGATTTAACACAGAACACAGAAACATTGACATGTTTTGGATTAGGTATGACGTTCTTCTTTTCACCCAAAAAAAACATGCAACTTTCCCATTGGTAACCAAGTACTTCGATTCAACTTTATACAAAAATATTCAAGGTATTTTAAACACTGAGTGCAAACAGCATATCATCATATGAATAGTATATCATTTTTGTCATGGTCAGACATCAAAAAGCAATCATTTACATTATGTTGTAACGACTTTTTCAAATCTGAGAAGATATAAGAGACAGAGGAAAAATATCCCAAACAAAAATACTGACCTAAAAAAAAAGAAATGACATGTCTCCAAAAAGCTGTAAATGCAAACCTACTCATATTTTCTAAAGAGATTCACACGACAGTTATTTGTAGAAATGTTCCATTGATGGGCGCTTCACTGGTCATTCTATGGCAGGATTCTGAGCCTTCTCCGAGATCACCGTGTGGATCTTTCTAAGATTCTGTCGGACTCTAAAAAACTCCATCAGCTGGGCGTCCACCCGCGCCGTCTCATCCTGCTCCTTCATCCCCTAAAACATCACAGGAAGCATCGGCTGTCACCAAACCGCCCGGTGGTGGAGCGAGAGCATCCAAACGCAAGGGCCAGGGAACCAGGAAACAGAAAACTAGCATCGTTTTCCGGGGGATACCAAAAAGCACAGCCAAAGCCACATACAAAAATACACCTACCAAAAATCTACACATAACAAACCTGGAAAGTCAATGGAAAACGCACTGGGAGGAAGACGGGGGAAAGAGAAGCAGAGGTGGACATGAGGTCAATTAAACAGGGATCTAGCAAAGAATGAAATGACGGGGAAGCCTTTTTAGAAGCGAGTGGGACCAGTGGGTGAAGGGCAGGTGAGCCAAGGGAGATGAGGAGAAGACAGAACAACACAGGAAGCTGAGAAACCTATCAGAATAAAACACAGGAAATGAAAGCATGAGAAAATGGAACAAAGAAAAAACCCACAAAACCAAAATCCAGAAAAAAATCCAAACAAAACCTTGGATCATAACATTGGCACTTCCTAATAAAAGATGGCAAATGCATTACTTAAAGAAGAATAAAATCAAGTTTCTTTTAAAAGACATATTGTGCATGATCGAGTTTGTGTGTGACAGACATGGACACACTTTAAATGATTCTAGGTTTCCTTCAAGCTTTTTTCATGCATGGGTATCATAATGAGGAGGAACCTTATTCTGTACTGCAGACAGTTCTGTGTATGTGATGCTCAGTGCTGTCACCCTTCAGGGGAACAGGATTCAGTCTAAAAGTAGGATTAAAAGTGCCTCCAGGGGAGCGTCTCTTACAAACCCTCAGTGGTCTTTTATTTTTCTTTTGAATATTTCAATAATTCATTCAATAGTTTCTTCCAGTTGGAAGTAGACTAAAATGTGTTTTTTTTATTTATTTCTGAACTCATATACAAAGTAGGTGATTACCTCAAGTTGTTTCTGCTGACGTCTTTGCATCATATCCTCTAAAGGGGATCGTTTCCCCCCCTCCCCATCATGGCTGCTCTGTAGCCTTTTCCGCCTCTCCAGCACCTGCTGAAGCTCCGACCGGCTGCTCAGCACCAGACCTCTGCACCCACAGGAAAAAAGCAAAACCATAGAAACATCCAAAAGGCGAAAGAGGCCATGCGTTTAAGAGAGCTGTTGGTCCACTGGACCCGCGTCAGTGGAACTGGACCACTGTGCAACTCCAAAGCTGACAAGTGCTGCACAGCAAACATGGAGTCAAAGGACGGAGGGTAAAAGCTAGCCAAACGCAGGTCAAAACAGTGGAGAGAAGAATAAAGAAAGGCAAGAAAGAGCACTGATAATGTTACAGTCTTTCTCTGAGTTGAAGACCTGGGACAACAGGAGCCTTTTAGAATTAGACCCAGAAAAGTGAGAGAAAAGGGCAGTTTGATGTGTACCAGCAAATCCTTCCAGTCTGGCTTTTCCGGCTCAAAAAGCCCCTCGGAGTTTTACTCAAGCTTTGGGAACGGAGGAAAGCCTCCTCCTGGCTGAGCTAAGAAAGCCAGGAGGGGTTAAGTACCATAAACCTGAAATTGGACATTTGTTTAAATGACTAAATGTAAAATTAAAGGGAAATAAATGGAGTAAAAAGCATATCAATTCCTTTATCAAACTTTCACTTTTGGGTGAAGTTTCGCATCCTCACTTTTTGTGCATTTTTGACTATTTAAAAAAAAAAAAATCACCTTCCTCAGAATGACTGTGAGTGAGTCCTTGTCTGGACCAATGGCACGTGAGCAAGTATTTACACCCAGTACCGGCACAGTCAGCTTTCCTGATGACTCATTAATGATATTAAAACACCTGAGCTGTCTTTTCCTCTTTCTGATGTTTGTGCTAACTCCATAAAGTGTCTCCTCAGAGCTGATGAGCGTAAATGGGCAGCTAAGCCACCAAAACAAAGGACCGGGGCTTTCTCTGCCACAGGATGGTGACGAACCCGTAGTGCAGGTGAGCGAGGGTGCCGGCCCTCAGTGCACGTATCGGCTTACAGAGGCTCATGCCTCCTCTGAACTAAAGGGCTGCAGCAGCATGGAAACAGGGTGTTTCATTGCAAAGGAACTTTCTCATGTATTCTTAATGAGATGCGCACCAGAGGCGAATGAGTGGAGAGAGAGGTGAAGGGAGAAGGTGGTGCATGGAAAGGAAAATCCCCTCTGAAAGCCATTTTCTGACAGTTTCACAATTCTTTGCCTATGTTTGCATCTTAATTTTGAATTAAATACTCATCCATACGGTCCCGGTTTGTGTTTCTTTGCCAGTACCTACTTTTTGTGAGCCAGGAGCAGTTCCTTGTGAAGTTCATTGTGTGTCCTGGAGGGCCTGATGGGGTTGGAGTCACTGGATGAGGCCTCACCTCTGGCCCCATTACCTGTCGGAGAAAACACACACACTTCTGACATGAATAACCTCACTAAACGCCACAACAGGTGCACAATGGCCCATAACAAAGAAAACACATGAACAGAGGTGCTCTGTACAAAAGAACACTGACACTTTGTCTGTTTCTAAGCGGTGGGGACCTGTAATGGATCCACTGTCTCTAGCTGGTGGGCTGTCTGGGATGTAGGAGTTAAACTCATCAGAAAAATAACTGGCTGGTTTAGGACATCACTTCTTTTCTTAACGAGTCCCAGAAAGTTTGGAGCAAACCTAGAGAAGAAATTCTCTCCAATATAGATCCATCTATCCATTCCCTACCTGGCTTATTCCTATTACTAAGAACATTTTTAAAACAATATCTTGTGTAGTTTATTGGTTGCTTGCTCACCTAACCAGCAGGGGCATTCACAAACAGTCCTTTTCTCAGATCCTGTTACTAACAGTGTTCTTCCAAACTGGAATTGTACGTCCTCAGAGGTGTGTTGCATATCTTTTCTTCACTTTTTGTTTCACTTGCCTCCGTTTCCAAACTACAGCTCTCTTAAAGAGAGTTTTAACGAGAATACACCAGGAGATGGTGGTGGCGGTGCGTTCAGGGCACCTCCAGAACGTGAGAGCTAGTGTAAGATAGTGAGATAATGTGTATCTGAGATACCTGTGGGTGGAGAGTGCAGCCCCAGCTCCTGCTGCATGGTGGGTATCTGTGAGAGGATGAAGAAGCAAACCTAAGTCACGATCTCAGAGACCAAAATGGAGAGAAAAAAAAAACACCACTGTGGATTTAGAAAGCTACATCTAAACAAATATAGACACAGAGTAGGTCAAACCTGCCAGAAGGTGCTGGGATTCTACTGGATGTGCCACACCATATCAGTGGTGGGTTTGGTTTGTTTTTTTCTGACTGAGCCGTGTAGCTGTGTGGCTGAGGCCAACAATTTGGAGGGTTAAAAGATCAGAAATCCAAAAGTGGACTTCCTAAAACGATGAATGTAGCAAAGCTACGTTCATCCAATGTGTTGGAAGTTGCTCTATTACATTTAACCTTAAGGGGCATATTTGGTGCTTCCTGTGTTTCTAGTAAAAATGGTTTAAGTGGGCGGTTTCCCAAACAGAACATACAGAGAGGGACTCGCAAACAGGAAAGAGCCCCCCTGGTTCTGCAGGGATCATTATGTCCAAACTGACCCATTATTCAACCCCTAACTCATGAAAGGCAGTGGCAGCCACAAGGAAGATACACTCACCTTTTTGTGCACTGGAAATAAGAAAAGACAAGTTATTGTGAAGCTGTGACAAACGTTTTCCAGCTGTCGGACACATTTGTCTGTTCCAGGATCTTCTCAGCTCGAAGCAAATTTCATTTGTAATATGAGAACACCAATAACAGAGCGGTGGTATTCAACCCGGACTGGTGAAGGTACAGCTGATCTTAAGAATTAGCTTTTTTTTTTTTTTTAAATGCAAATTGAATTACAACCTAAATGAACGCGGACATAGATGAATGTCCGAAAGGTTCGGGCCGGAAAACACCGACACACGTATGTTTGGTTGGGAGGCAGGCTGCTAAAGGTCGGCTGCCGTTTCCCACTACTTGCAGCCAGACAACAGCATCGTGCAAAAGGAAAGACTTCAGGGGCTTTCTTTTCCTACCTGAGCGGTAGCGGCGCTTCATGAGAGGTCAACTGCAAACACTAGCCATCGTGTGGAGCTGGGAGACAGTGATACGGCTGAGAGGAGTGTCATTCGAGAGCCCAGAGGGAGAGCCCGAGCGCCCGGCCCCTAGTGTTCAGTCTTCACAAATACTGAGCAAAAAGGTATCAGAAAAGTTGATGAAGGAAAAAAAAATTGATCATTTTCAGCATCTATGAGAGACAGACCTGGTCCATGGCCTAAAGTTCCAGGATCTCCTCCTTGTTGGGAATAGTTAAGTCTCAAAGAGAAGCCCGATCCTAAAAGGCCACATCATAAACTCCATTCCAACACGCTGAGTCAGCACTGAATCAAACAGAGACTTTGGATGACTGATTTTTATTCTTCTCAATCATTTCACTCACAATGTGCTTGCAAACATCAACAGGCAGTCAGATCAAGAACACTACAAGAAGAGTTAGGATGTTTTTTTTGCAAAAGTAGTCTTGGTTTAAAGTGGCTTCTGACAAATATTAAGCTTTAACAAATCTGTCCTGAGAAGAATTTTCTTATGTATAAAAATTAAAGATATTAGATTCAGTTATTTAAAATAACCCTGAAGATCATATCAAAAGTATTACATGATGTAGAAAAAAAACACTGTCAAATATATACATTCTCGAAATGCTTTTAAAAACATGTCTTATGATGGAATGCAAAATGATATTTAGGGAAAGATGTTAACAGCACAAGTATAACATACAACATCACTCACTGACAGCGTGGTTTACTTTTCACATCATTTGTTGTTCAATTACTTGCAATCGTTCGTTTGGACGACAGATTTTTGTAAAAATGAAATGTACAACATGATTTCATTACAGTGCAGTGACATGTCAAGAACCACCAGTTCCACGTCGTTCGATTTCCCTTTTTTGTACGTTTGGTTTTTTGTTCCCTTTTCAAAATGTAGGAAGTAAGTGGTTGATCCCTTTTCTTGACATTGTAAATAACAGCTCTGCCTGTCAGGACTCACTATGGACCACAAAGGGCTGCAGTGCAGACACGTTCACCCTTTCCCACCTCAGGGTTCAGTATCTCCTGTAAGGACACTTTGACATGCATACGGAAGGACCATAGCTCCTTCTTTAGATCGTCACCTTGCAAACAAATTACATATACAATAGTTAGTCTTTATTTGTTCAGTCTCTGTTGAAAAATATTATATACTTCTAACGGATTCATCAGTAATTCATCTAATTCTGTTAAGGATCAGCTAGATCCATCAGTCGCGAGATTAACAGAGTACATGAAGTGAAGACCGACTCGATTATTTCTCCATGAAGACATTCGCACAAAATAACCAAAACGAGTGCAAATTGTGCAAATCTCTTGGCTAGAGAACGAACCTGTACCTGATCACAAGATAGGATCCGCAAGCTGGATCGTATCGAAGGGGACCGCCGTGGATCGCGGTCCCGGCGGGTCTCCGTAAAACGCCTCTGATCTGCCCTTAAGTAGCAGGAGTCCGCTTCCTCTGACGTGAATACAGTAATGGACATCACAGGCCGAAACCGCCCGCCTTAACCTACGTAATACTCGTTTAATACTAAAGTTCATCTCAGCCAACGGTTCAAATTTCGCAAAGCTTTTGTGGTGTGGAGGTTTGGAAATTGCAAAGCATGAAAAGGGTGGCAGCTGTAGGCTAAGCCGCATGACTCAGCATGACTGGACCTGCCCCGCCCTGAAGCCCTAATCACTCAGGCATATCTGGAGCATACTAACAGCAGAAAACAGACCAAAGTACTGGAGCACATGGAGTGAAAGGAGCGGCTGGAGGGCCGGGCGGGGGGGGGGGGGCGGTTACTTGAAGGCCGACTGCAGCTCTTTAAAAGCCGCCCGCCGCTGCCTCTGCTCCTCGGCCTGCTTCTTCTTTTCCTCCTGCTCCTGGCGGATCTCTGCCTCGAAGCGGTTGGACTCGTTGATGGCGTGGACCTGTCCAGCAGGAAAATGGCCACCAATTGACTCTTGTTCAACAGTGCATTTCCACCCACAGAACAGTATCGTTTCTCTTCTGGGGCGCTCGCACCAAGCGCCCCTGAAGTGCAGCAAGATAACCAAATCGTATAATGTTGCTAGAGAAGATGAATAAATATTTGGCCAATCAGCATAGCCGAAATTAATGCCTTTGGGGCGCCCTTGCTACAGTGATACAGGTGGTGTAGCTAGTGGTCAGCTAGGTAGTGACGTAGAGATGATGAAGAGCAGCTTTCACACAGTTCAGTGAGGTCTTTACCCTTTTGTGGGAAGGACAATAGTGGAAAAAATCCATGTAAAAGAGCTGGGACCTGACAAGCCCGAAATAAATGTAACGCAGCGAACACATGAAAGAGCTAAGTGCTACATCCGGCCTTTTAGCAGGTCCTGGCTGACAGCCTGCGGGACGGCCCGTGCACGGGTTTGTTTTCCCTGCATCCATTTTAAAAGTGACCGGAGTGATTTGACGTGGACACAGTCTGGACAGACAGACTTAGAACACCTCTCAGAAGGCATTAAGAAACATGAAAGATCAAGAGTTCATATGGAAAACTGTGTTAAGCTAACTGTGTTATGCTAACCGTGTTAAGCTAACCGTGTTAAGCTAACCGTGTTAAGCTAACCATGTGTGTGCCTACTTTGCGTGTTTGGTGACAAAAAGTGAAATTGAGTGTTGTATTTCATACTGTTCCTTTACAAAATAAGACCTATATAT
>JABUIW010037627.1:12600-23900 GCA_013363375.1 Menidia beryllina | reverse complement strand
CACTTGGATCAGCAGGACCATGGAATGTCATCCTCCATGCCGGTCCATGACACCTGCTCCTCCACCGTGGTCCGAGACACCACCTCGACGTTGCTACTACAGATGTCCTCCTCACTGGCCTGTGACACCATCTCCTCGATGCCGGCTCCTGTGGCTCAGGCTGAGGATGAAACGATGGTAAGTACTAGTTACTACACGTAATTTATTTAAACTAAGGCAACAATGATCCTTGCTGTATTTTAAGTGTTTTAAATTGCAAATATTCTATTTTGTTCCAATTAATTTCAACAGGCTGTTGATGACCAGAATGTTCCTGGATACCAGCATGTTGACAGACTTGCTGAGTATTTGGTTGGCCTCCGTGATCTGACATCCCTCGGCCTCAGCAATCAGCAGGCAAGCCAGGTCATTGAGCTGTGGAACAAGCTTGATGAGGGAGACAAGACGCTGGTCATCTATGCAGCACGGCACCAGGAAAGACTTTTGAGTGGTCACTTCAGAGTATCCAAGCGGCCCTCAAAGACACCTGGTGTGGAGAGCACAATCTGCTGCGTGCTGGGTGCAAGTAGTGCACCAGCTCAGTGGCCAGACTGTTGCAGGCTGGTGGAGAACATTTTCATCAGGCTCTGTGTTCTGTATCCTAGCCCTAGGAGAAAAGGCAAGGGGGCAGAATCAAGGTGGACTCTCATTCTGAGGGACTACCACAAGATCAGGGGACTTGTCGTCGGTGATGCAGAAGACAGACATCCAACTGGTGGAGGTGAATCAGAACACCCTCTTTCAGCAGCACAATAACGGGCAGAAGAAGCAGGAGCTCTCTGTGCTGCTTCAAGGCTCTGCCTCACCTCCAGTGGTTCCGGTGTCAGAGGATCCAAGAGCGCTCCCTGCTGAACCTCCCACAGCCCAGCAGGAACATCGGTACAGGCTGCCGGAGAACACAGCAGGTCAGGCTAAGCAGAGGGAGACACCCTGCCCCATTGTGCCTAAAGATACTGTATAAAGACAGCTGTTTGTTGCTCAGCCAACAGCCATAACAGATATTCATAAATTAAAGAAAGCATTGTTTATCTACCTTAAGAATAAAAAATTAAAAAATAGAATCTAATAGATGTGAAGTAACGCTGCTACACACTCATGTACAGTAGGTGGCGGTATGCACCTTAAAGTTGCTTGTGATCCGCCATAATAGAAAAGAAGAAGAAACAGCCCGTCCTCCCCTCGTCCTCCTCACAACCACACTCATCAGAAGCCTGTGACTCAAGGTAATATATACTTATTGTTGTGTAATAATTATTAATTATTGTATTTAGTCTCTTACAGCCTGTCTGTCTTAGGAAGCAAACTGTGGCATCATTTTGACACCACAGTCCTGCAGACCAGGGCTCAAAATGTTACTGCAGACGCAATAGTGGAGATCCAGACGTACTTGGGTGAACAAAACATGGCCAGAGTGGAGAACCCCATGGAATATTGGAAAACAGAGAAAAAAGTATGTCCCAACTTATCCAAACTAGCTAATACTTTTCTCTGTACCCCTGCTTCATCTGTGCCTTGTGAAAGGGTATTTTCTAAAGCAGGTGAAATAATCTCAAATAAATTAAACCGTCTGAAGCCTAGTACTGTGGAGAAGTTATTTTTAAATTAAAATGAATGCTGATTGTGTCAGCACATTAAAAAAAACAAGCACATTCACATAAAAACGCTCTCATTTTGACACCGTCAGTGTATCATAATGACAGACACCATATATAAGTTGATCATTTATGCATAAGCATCCCAAACAGATTGATTTAGTGCTTCAGATACCAAATCCAGAGTCTCATTATAATAGCACTGCACGTTTTACATTTATTGTCCACTTGATGGCACAATAGAGCAAATGAAGCTCTGACAGGTGAGTGAACCAATTGGATGGAACGCTTCAGTGCTTGCATCACTAGGAATGGGGCATTAACATCCCAGAACAAAGCATCACAAAAAATTCAGAATAGTTCACCAGGGACATGGAAACAAGGCAAAGACTCAGTGTCAGTGGCGGCTGGTGACCAAAAATCTTGGTGGGGCTGGTGTGCCAATAGATTTTCCTGCCAAACCCAGTGCATGCATTCAAGTTAAAAGTCATAAAATTGCTACAATTCCAAAATAAGCATTTAATTCCCCTATCAGCAGTTTACATATACAGTTAACCATTTAAAGCTATATTAGGTCTTATTCTGGAAAGGAACAGTATGAAATACAATACTCAGTTTCACTATTTGTCACCAAACACACAAAGTAGGCACACAGGTGGTTAGCTTAACACGGTTAGCTTTACACAGTTTTCCATATGAACTCGTGATATTTCGTGTTTCTTAATTGTTCAGAGAGGTGTTTTAAGTCTGTCTGTCCAGACTGTGTCCACGTCAAATCACTCCGGTCACTTTTAAAAGGATGCGGGAAAAACATAAAAGTGCATTGGCTGTCCCACAGGCTGTTAGACAGGATTTACGCTCGAACAGCTCCTGCTAAAGGCCGACTGTAGGACTTAGCTTTTTCATTGGTTCGCTGCGTTAAATTTATTTCGGACTTGTCAGGTCCCAGCTCCTTTACATTGAATTTTTCCACCATTGTCCCTCTCACGAAAGGGTGAAGATCTCAGTAAATATCTCACTGAATTATGTGAAAGCTGCTCTACAACTGTCGTCGTCGCGGTCATCTCTACGTCACAGCCTGACTGACCAATAGCTATAGGTCTTTGGCTCTGGGGCGCCAGCTCCAGGCGCCCCAGAGCCAATAATTTCAGCGATGCTGATTGGCCAAATATTTATTCATCTTCCCTAGCAACATTTTTCAATTGGTTATTTCGCTGCACTTCTGGGGCGCTTGGGGCTAGCGCCCCAGAAGAGAAACGATACGTTCTGTGGGTGGAAATGCGCTGTTGAATGAGAGTCAACTGGTGGAAGTGTTGTTTTAATAATTCATATTACATTTAGCCACATACTATCAAGTAAAACTGACATTGATAATACTTTAAAAATATATATATATTATAACTTTCCCCCTCCACGTCTAGGGGGGGCGGCGCCCGAGCGCCCCCTATGGGCCGGCCGCCACTGCTCAGTGTCTAACAAACTAAACCCAGAGCTTAAATACACAGACTAATTGTACAAATAGAAAACAGGTGGCAGAGGAGGGAGCCACAACGAGAGGGCGGAGCCAGACCACATGACAGACAGGTGTCCAACAGCGGTCCCTAATGGCCAGAATAGCCATAATACTGGGTGGATACAAGTCACTCAAAGAGGCAGTTTCTTTTACTATGTTCAAAACCTTTATTTTACACAAGGGCACTTTGAAACTTGCCCTAATTGACTCCTTAACCCATCTATCACCCACATCAACTTTATAATAATCAACCAACTTAAGCAACTGATACCTTGAAGACTCGTCCAAAAGCTGCTCAGACTGACTCCAAAAACGCTTCGACAATATCATCCATAACCACATGCTTGAGAGATGGAAACGGGGAGAAGAAAAGGACCAAAAGGTTGGACCCACCTGTGTGCTTTACAACCTACGACCACAGATTGGAGTTTTTCCGCTAGCTAACTGCCTCACCGAAATCTAACTAGGATAACTCCCCCCTAGTCTTCATGAGGCGTAGTGGCGGGTATCTATGCACCTGGAGCCCGCTGGCCCCAAAGTAGCAACCGGTGAACTGGCGACCCCCCAGAAACCACGGGCAGTGCTCCCGAGCCAGATTAAGGAAAAAGGGAAAGGGATGCTCTGAACCACTGTACCCCAACACTAACAAACCCCCACCGACGAATCCCAAAGGAGAGATGTCGCTAATCCTACCAGAAAAACTCCAAGAAAACAATACACACATTTAAACTAAGACTCACCTCTCTCCACTCCGGCAAAGACCCCTTAAGCCTGAATGAAAACAACCTCGAAACAAAATACCTGTGCGCTCAGGCTCCACACCTCCTCAATCGACCTCCTTCAATCACTGCCACACACTACCAATTACTCAAATTCAGACGCCAAATTCTGTCCAAGACAAATGCGGTACCAGCGACAAACTAAAGTGGATTAGCCCACCAAAAGGCACTCTAACCTACAACAATTGGACAAGCCCCCAATTTGTTACCACCATCTCCAGGCCCAAACAAAAGAGGAGGTGCAGCACAAGTTTGTGGTCAGCCAAATAAATAATTATTAATATAAATAACAAAACAGACAATGGCAGAGTCAGCATAGAGTGGACTAGGGCAGAACCAGCCAGCGGGCATCTGGAAAGGCGGGGTGAAATAGGCCTGACTGGGAACACTGGCCAGGTGCTCCCAGTCAACTTAATTAACTGGCTGCTTCATTCCTGCAATAAAAACAAGACAAACACAGTATCCTGCCCCACACAGGGCTAAAGCCTGGAGCCCTCACACCTTCCTCATACTGTACTGTTTAGCTTGATGTGAAACTTCATTTAACTTGGATTCATGTGTGTTTGAGCTTCTAATTTGTTCATCTTACAGCTGTTTTTCAGCCAATGTTTCCCCTTTTCCTATCAATTAGAACCTTTTGGTATCTTAAGAAAATTTCAAGGCTTTTTACTCATTTTTTTCTTCTTCTAATCCTTTTGCCATTTTTATTCCTCTCTTCAGGTTAACTTTAAAGTATCCTTCAGCCATTGTTCGTTTACTTTCCACTGACTTTTAGCCACATTTTAGTATTCTCTTGTGCTGATGGTTTATATCTTTTAGTCTTTTTCTTCTTCTCTTTGGTATCTTCTGGTGGCTCCCTTCAGCTTTAGGCGTTCTCACAGCTGTTTTGCAGAAACGGCCCTTTTTAGTTATTCTTTATTATAACACAGTGGTTCTTAGCCTTTTTGAGGTGCCAAACCCACCAGTTTCATATGCGCATTACACTGAACCATAGTGATAAATAAGACATTTTTTTCCCCAAATATATCGGTATATGTTTTTTTACTGGTGCGCAAAATGAGTCGTACATGAACATCATCTCGCTCAAAGAACAAACTCAAAGAGCAACTCAGTGCATGAACTCACAACAAATTACGATATTACTTTTTTCTGCTCCTGAGGAAAAAGTGGATTTGTCTAAGTAAAAGTGAACATCAAACACTTTGATGACGATTAGGTCAACACATACACACACCATTTGTTACCACATTCCACCTACATCTGCATAAATTAGGACCTGGCATGTACATGACTCGAGGTAACTAGCCATTAAGACTTGGTTGTGTCCAGTCCTCCTTTGAGGAGGTGGACAGAGCCCAGGAGATAATACCCATCACCCAGATCTCAGGGCTCTTTGCCCACTGAGACCCCGAGAGAGGTTTTTGTCTGTTAGAGCCCAGCTGATATACTTTGCCTGTGACGCAATAAATGTCATTTTTATACTTTAGATCCACTCTGATTTATTCTCAGGTCTCCAAATAAAGAATCGGGCTAACACTCTGATGTTACGCTTAACATTAAATGGTAATAGTAAGTGGTTAAATGTCCCACTGCTCTTCTTTATGAGCTGTGGGACTGTCTGCAACCTCAACTGGGACATCGTGTTTCTCTTCGAGCCATCTAAACTCATCCACAGACACTTCTGCTTGACCTTTGCCACCAACCAATGAGGTTTGGAAAATATTTAGGCTACGGCCATCACTACATATTCAGCCTCTGTGGCACAATTGCTTAGATGGGTTGACTGTTAACTTGAAGGTTGGGGGATTGAGCCCACACTGGGACATCCTGATTTATGCACATCAGCAGCAGGGTAATGTAAATCTATTTCCATGTTTATTTCTTAACCTTTTCAGGTAACTGCTGGACATTTTATGTGCAGGACGCATTAAAGCAGAATGTGAAATATCACAACAGCTATTAATTGGCTGCACGTTTATTGAGCCAGGATGAAAAGGTGTGACTATCTAAAGCCAGGTGAGGATAGCAGGGGTGCAGGTTTTGTGAGCAGCTGAGCCAGAAAATCACTATTCTGTTCCCACAATCCATGTTCACAGCCAATGTGAGGGCTAGTGGCGCAATGGATAATGCGTCTGACTACTGATCAGAAGATTCTAGGTTCCACTCCTAGCTAACTCGACAGGAACAGCTTTTATCTCCCAATGGCGTGCTGATTCTTTCTTTGTGCTGATTTGGCAACCATTAAACGAGTTTACCTGCCTATCCACACCCGAGCTCACAATGGAATTCAGCCAATGGAGGTGAAGCCTAACTTGGAGCTTATTAATCACTCTATTACTCTAATTATGAAGCGCATAGTTTTGCTCCTGTTCAAGTCAAGACTTTTCTGCAAATATTTCTAATGTCTAAGATGCAGAAGCATTGTCTATTCTCAGCATTCCTCTGCATCACCAGCAGTTACAACAACAGCTAATGCACTTGAACTGCACATAGCCTCGTTAGCAGGCTGCGACTAAATTAGCAGGCCGGGAGGAAACTAAGTGCTAACCACTTAACCACTTTCAAAGTTCTCCAACAAGCATTTGTTATTTCTGTATGCAAAGAGCACCCATAGTGTTGTGGTGATGATCAACCATAAACAGGGATTGTTGGCAGTCCATTGCCTTAACCACAACAACCACACACAGCAAAGTGAGCTGAGCTGGTTTATTCCCTCCATTTCCAGTATGATTTTAATCCCCCTCTTTTTAACAACCAAACAGTCTTTTCCACACTGGCTCTGGCAGCTTGGTGTAGGACATTTCATGTGGTCCACAGCAGGCATCCAGGTCATGCTGAAGCCTGCTCTATATGTCTTTGTACAGTTTCACTTAGCATCAGTCTTAGTGTCTAGAGATGGGTCTCATGAAATATCAACTGAGCTTCAATTCAATTCTTTTTTGGGTAGTTGCTTTTACCATGTGAGCTTATCCTAATACAAGTATTGGTCAGCAGGACATATCAATACATGTGATTGAAACTGTATTCAGTTGGCAGGATTCGAACCTGCGCAGGTAAACCCCAATGAATTTCTAGTCCATCGCCTTAACCACTCGGCCACAACAACCCACATTCTCTCCATTTCTCTCTGGGAAAACACAATGCAGGAGAAACCCTATACCTGTCCTACTCTACTCAGTCAGAACATCAACCATAGACACATTACATGCATTAAAAACCTCCATCATGGACACAAAAGACTCTGTCTGGACTCTCCTGAACACTCAAAACCTTCTATAACTTAGAGCTGCTGAAGCAAAAAGTGTTTCAACCAATCCAATATCCACAAAATGTAAGATAATCCACTTCACACCATCTCGCTGATGGTCTAATGGCTAGGATTTGGTGCTCTCACCACCACGGTCCTGGTTCGATTCCCGGTCAGGGAAGAAAAAACAGCTTGTTGCTTTAAAACATTTTAAAACTAAATGTTTGTTAATCAGATAAACACTAGGCTGCTCAGCCTAGGAGAGTCGGAATTTCAGTTGTGATATATCAAATTGTGGCCCTGAATCCACTCTTTCCATCCAGCCTAAACCCACATTTATATAGCCCAAAAATGTGCATTAAAATACAGCCAATTAAGGTGGTATTCTCAGCGCTCCATTAATCCAGCAGCCCTTTTCCTCTCATTCGTGACGCTGCAGTCAGATGAAAATGCTTTAGCCAAAACTTGGGCCTAATCTTCCTGCCGTCCCCACTTCATATTCATTGAACATCTACAGTCCTCCGCTCTAACAGCTGAGCTATCAAAGGGATGCTTTAAATCAGCAGATACAGTGAACACCTTCTTTACTGTTCAAGTGCAAAATTAAAACACAAATATCAATCAGCTAAAGGTGCATTTAACCCTTAGCCCTTAGTATGCTAACATTTAGCTCAATAACAAAAAGTAGTTCCATTTTCCCTTAAAGTATAGGTATACTTCCTAAACATTATTTATCATGTGCAACAAAATAGCAATTGGTGCCTTCTAGCCCTGACACCCAGCACACATAGCAGAGTGGTGCAGAGGAAGCGTGCTGGGCCCATAACCCAGAGGTCGATGGATCGAAATCATCCTCTCCTAGCTGAAACTTTCAAGGCTTTTCACTGCTACATATACATTATTTACATCTCAACAGTTGGTTCTTAAAATGTGGGGCTTATCCCCTTGGAGGGTGTTTAAGAATGAATGGAAAAAAATCAGCTTTTTGAGTAGGCTCCTGTAAATCACTTTTAATTTCAAAACCAGTTAAAACCAGTTCCACTGAAACTTTCAGTCTAACGCTCTCCCTCTTGACTGGAAATGACCTGAGATGAAACATGTTCTACATACAATGTACTCCCAGCTGAGTTATTTCCAGCTATGTTAAGCCTGTTACCAATATCAACGTATTCTACAGTATAGCATAGAGGCAGGATGGTGATAAATGCTCTCCTGGTAGAGGGTTGTTACTCAGTAAAAGCTAAAGGGTTCCAAGGTGTAAAGGTCATCTCACTGAATCCAGCAATCTGAGTTCAAGTCTCAGTGGAACTGGTTTTAAAATCAAAAAGTGCTTTACAGGAGCCCACTCAAAAAGCTGTCTATTACGCTCAGTCAACCAATGATTTTTTTTCATTCATTCTTACACACCCTCCCAACGAGATGTGCCCCACATTTTAAGAACCAACTGTTGAGATGTAAATAGCATACATGCAGCAGGGAAGAATCTTGGAGTTTTCAGCTAGCAGAGGATGGTTCTGGGTTATGGGCCCAGCATGCTTCCACTGCAGGGCTAGAAGGGATGAATTGTTATGTATGTGAAAATCCTTATGTCAAATAATAAATAATGTTCAGGAAGTATACCAATACTTTAAAGGAAAACTGCACTACATTTTGTTATTGAGCTAAATGTTAGCATACCAAGGGCTACGGGTTAAATGCACCTTCGGTGATTGATATGTGTGTTTTAAATTCACACTTGAACAGTAAAGAAGGTGTTCACTGTATCTGGTGATTTAATGTATTGCTGTTAAACTTGGAGCTTGTTGTTTCATTTAATCCACAGCAGGCATCCAGGTCCAGACTGAGACCTGTTCCATATGTTTTTTCAAAGTTCCAAAGCTTAACATTAACGGTAGCATAAGGCTTTCAGCATAAGGCTTTCAGATTAGCATTTAGTTGTTGTGTGTATCAAAGAGCTTGAAGACTTTTTTTGTAGCTACTTTTGCCATGTGAGCTTATCCTTCAACACGTATTGGCCAGGCAGGACGTTCCCATGCATGTGATTGAAACTGTATTCAGGAAAGTATTTGTTGGTAGGACTCTAACCTGCGCAGGGAAACCCCAATGGATTTCTAGTCCATCACCTTAACCACTTGACCACAACAATTTGGTACTTGTCCTACTTTACTCAGTCAAAACACCAATCATAAACATATTAAATGCATTAAAAGCCTCAATCATGGACACACCAGACTCTGTCTGCACTGTCCTGAAGACTCACAACCTTTTTGAGTTTAGTGCTCCATCCTTTGGTCCATTTTGTAATCTTTGGTCTGAAAATGTCCATTTTGTTGCTGTAATGGTTTGTTCCCTCTCCACCCCCACACAGTTTAACTCTATTTCCAGATGACTGAACTTTCAGAATGGAGATTTGGTGGTTTTTGTCACAAGGCTGCAGGGACCAGGGACTCTGAACTTAAAGACTTCCAAATGGACGGCATCCTTAAGCTCTGTACAGAAAATGACCCAAGTCATGTAGTATATGTTGATTCTAGCCAGTCTTTGGCCGTCCCAAACATCTGCTGACCATGAAACTCATGCAACTATTAAGAATCCACAAGGGACTCAGACCAGATAACTCTACCAACTCATCTGGCTTAATTCAAGCAGAGCAAAAGTCACTGTATTCAGATTGTCTTCTGGATTTTCTACACACCGTACTGTGGAGCAGAATTAGAGCTATATTATTACAGCTGACCCCATTATATCACCAAACAGTGACGTAACAATGGTAAAACCAGAGCACCTGAACATGTATCCCTTCGATAGCTCAGCTGGTAGAGCGGAGGACTGTAGATGTTCAATTGCTGAAATCCTTAGGTCGCTGGTTCAACTCCGGCTCGAAAGAAGTTCTTTTTGTTTGTCTTCCAGCATCTGCACAAATGTTGCTGAGCCCACAGCATACAGACAGCTTCTATAAAAACTATTATCACCCTGATCTCTCCTGTCATTCAAACCACTAAACCACTGTGTGAGCTCAGTGGTTCCCTAAGAGTCAGTGTCAGAGGTCAGCACCAACAACACCACAACATTTTTCTAATGAGGACGGATATTATTAAACAGTCAACTTGCTGAGCCCCACAACACTGCACACAAAATGCTACACAAGGCTTAAATCACACAAAAAATACCCCTAATTATGAGAAAAGGTACAAATAAAAAGGAGTGGGGCAGAACAATGAATCTACAGAGCTGCCTTTTCGCTATGGTTTTCATTATTGTAGGCTGAGATGAAAGTTCATGTCCATACACAGAAGCAACGCTTTCAGGCTTCTCACTGTTTTTTGGTGATAAGAGAGAGATGCTGGAAAGAGAAGAATTGTGTCATAGTGCATAAAGAGTGGTTCCCAACAAACAGGTGGTTAGAATGTTGTTCACAAAGATCTGAGGAGGAGGATCAGACAGAGAAAGGACAGCTGAAGACCATCTGATGAAAGTGAGAAAGACTACAGGCCTAGTTATCTACACAACTGGCTTTTCTTTCCAGGTCAGCATGGGCAGATATGTCTGATTCAGACTCCAAGTTAGAGATCATTCTAGAAATGTCTGGAAACATGCTGAATGCTGGAAGGGCTGACCCAGTGGTGAAGTCCTCTTTTGTGGAACCAAGTTCCTGTTTGGGTCCGGGAGGCAGACACCGTCTCTATATTTAGGAGTAGGCTTAAGACTTTCCTTTATGATAGAACTTATAGTTAGGGTAAGTCCACCCCTAGTTGTGCTGCTATAGGCCTAGACTGCCGGGGGATTTCCCATGATGCACCAAGCTCCCCTCTCCTTTCTCTCTCTCCCTACCGGTGCACCCTCACTCCATTAACAATGTTACTAACTGGACTCTCTCCCTTCCCCGTAGTCGTGTGCTTTCTCGTCCCCCTTCTCTCTCCTCTCTCCTCCTATCACTTCCTGCAGGTGTTCCTAGAGCAATTACAGCTGCTGTTCATAGTGTTATTGCTATCATTACTGCTATCATTATCATTAGTATCAATATCTTTACTATTTTTCATCCAGTCTGGTTGTTACTGTGTAGGCTCCCTCCATCTGTCACCCCCCCCCCCCCCCCCCCCCCCCACGACCTTACTAATGAGCGCCCCCCC
>JABUIW010037627.1:85-12500 GCA_013363375.1 Menidia beryllina | reverse complement strand
CCCCCCCAAGCCATGGTTCTGCTCCAGGTTTCTGCCTCTTAAAAGGCAGTTTCCCCCCCCCCTGTGTGTCCTAGTGTTTCTCTTGGTGGGAACTGCTGCTATTCTGTTAATAACTCTGAGCTGCTCTGTTTGGAAAGCTGGGAGATAACTGTTGTTGTTGTGATGTGGCGCTATATAAATAAAATTGAATTGAATTTAAATCTGTCTATTTTTGCAAAGACTCAGGTTCTGGGCGATCCTGCACAAGTTCCCACCCCAGAGCCAAACAACATTCGTCACCAGCTGAGATCACTTTCCAGAGTTACTTGAAATGGTGGTAAATACAGAAAGTAAGTGTTTATTGAGTCAAAGTGACAAAACAAACAGCTGACAGTTACATACCCCCGGTTTGGTTTTCATGCACCACCAAATCTCAAAATGAAACATCTCAGATGTGGATAAAAAAGAAAATAAATGCATTTGATTTGGACCATAAAGTAAGAAACTCAAAATTATGAAACCACCTCCAAACTTTTCTGCTTTATGAGAAATCTGTGGAAGAGAAGTTAGTGGTTGAGTGGATATCTGGGCTGGGATCCTTTGTGCATTTCTGCCTTTACAGTCTCTGATTGGACCTTATTCGTGTTAGCCATGTTGTTGTTTTAAAGATTGAAAGCTTTAAATGCACAATTCAAATACAGCGGCGTGTTTTTGAGGTTTCAGCCTCAGAGTGGACTTTCCAGCAGTTTCTGACCAACTTTCTCAGCTGATTGGAAGCCTTTTAGCACATTTCCTCAGCCTGGGGCTCAGCAAGTACAAGATGGAACTGCAGCAGTTCACAGCTTGATGAACTTTTTGTGGCCACATTTTAAGTTGTGCAAAAGGCCCCGGGTGGCTGTAGACCCCCACCAGCCTCCATTGTCAGGGTTTGGGCCCCTCAGCACAGCTTCAGCTCTCTGGAAAGGCAGGGGTCAACCTCCCTGAGAGCCTCTATCAGAGTTTGGCTGCTTTCATGTCCCTTCCTCATCACAGTATCAATCACATCTGGAGCTTTCTCTGCTCTGGGCTTCATCTTTGCTGTCTGCATCACCTCATTAATCATAGCACCGTGCTGAAGGAGTTTATCCAGCAGCTGGTTCAGCACAGAATCAGAGACTCCATTAATGAACTGCACCCGGACAGCAGACAGTCTGTCCTTTGCTTGGAGTCCTGGGATATCCTTCTATGAAGATTCCCGTCTGGGACCTTAAAGAAAAGCAGAGAAATGAAGATCAAAATCTTAAGTCAAACAGCTATTGGGTGGTGGTTTAAACGTGATATCAGGCTGACATGTTTTAGGCCTAAAGACTCTGACTCTGGGTGGATTACAGGAATGACACCCGACAGTCTGACCCCGAATGGCTTTTCTCCTCAAACACCGTTCAAACATGCAAATACAAGAGTTTGAGCTTTTGATTATTTGTGTAATTCCAGAGGTTTTAAGACTAAATCCCAGGTAAAGAATCCTGGAGTTTGATCGGACTCAGACCTGAACTTCAGCAGTTACATCAAAGCTGAAGCTAAGGCGGCTCTTTCCCTCTTCAAACTGCCCAATTAGAGCTTTAGCCTGTTTGTGATCCTTTCCTCTGCCCTCCAGAATCAGAGTCCAGTCCCCACCCATCCTGCTTCAAGCAGGTTGGACTTTTTTGCCATAAAGACTCCACAGCGTTCCATCTAATGACCCAGAGTGGCACAGACTCCCCCCGTTAACGCTGGCTGTGGACAGGCACTCACAGCTTTTGTCTCTGGAGGATTTCTTCATCCAGACACCAAAGCTGTGGAGCAAACACAAGCAAACAGAGAGTAGAGAGAGAGAGAGAGAGAGAGAGAGAGAGGCTGCAGTCAGTCACTGTCCAATCATTCTTTCAGGAATAACCAGTTTATCTAAAGAAACACATCAAAGTTAAGTAGCCAGTGAAGAAGAGTAAAAAACATTTTGTTAAATATTCTGACAGGAAACAACCAAAAGTAAAACATTTAAGTGTCTTTTTGTGATAAAAAAAACTATCTCAGTCATCCATGAGAGCTGAGCATGACCACCAGGGGGCGCGAGAGCAATTACAGGCAGAGTGGGTCATTTCTCTCCTAATTTCTTTGCATATTTGAGTATTAATTCCTATCATCAAAGAAAAAACACCTTTGTGCAAACTTAAATCTGCAGTCTGTTTTTCTATGTTTATTAACAATATAACAGACAAATAGTCTAGTGTTCCAATGTAGTTTAACAGTGACACATTAGAAGGTCAAACCAGTTTCCTGTAGCTGTGAGAGTGATCAATTATAAGACTTATTGGTAAAGAATAGATGGCCGAAAAGTCATTGTGTCCCCTGGAGGCTTAGATTGGTACTGCATCTGCCTGTTTTTCTCAGGTTAATTTGAGTTTTGGACTTAGTTTTAGGTTAAAAACCTTTGTGGTTGGTCTGCATACAGCTTCTTTCTTCCCCCATCACAGCATTCATTCAAGAGCTGAATGAGATAAACAACTATGATCTAGAACAGTGGAACTGCTCAGGCTTTAAGCTCTGGGGTCTCTGGAAGTAAAAAACCCTGTTGCCACGAGGCTGTTTATGCACACACAAAATAACCAGAGAGGCCATTTTATATCTGCATATTAAGATTTCTGCTCCCTGCAGGCCTGCAGAACACAAAGGGTGTTAAACCTGCAGCCAGAGGTAGGAAAAGACAGCCCAGCTCCCCCTCTGCTAACCTCACAGTCTCCAGTCGATACTCAGGGCTGTCCACCAGAGCACACAGACTCTCCTCAGCTGGTTTTCCCAGCTCGTTTCCTCTCAGGTCCAGTTCCACTAGGTGCGAGGGGTTTGACTTCAGGGCTGAGACCAGAGGCCTGCAGCTGGTCCCAGACAAGCTGCACCCCCACAGTCTGAGGAGAACAAAGGACAATCTGGGTCCAATCACATTCAGAGTAAAGCCAGTAAAGACAGATGTTGCACACAGATGTGACTGCGGGTCCAATCACATTCAGCTGGTCTCTGACAACCAGCAGAGCTCCAATCTGAATAAAGAACAAAAGCTGTGAGCTGAAGACTTTACCATGAAGAGCAGCACAGCTTTCAGCTCATCCTCTGATCTGAACTAACCACTAAAACCTGGAGTCTGACCTCAGAGTCTTCAGTCCACAGAGTGGACTCTGCAGAAAGCTGCTCAGCTCCTTCATCACACACTCAGAGATGGGGTTCCAGCTCAGGTCCAGTTCTGTCAGATGGGAGGGGTTGGACTTCAGAGCTGAGACCACAGAAGACCAGCTGCTCTCTGACAACCTGCATTTCACCAACCTGAATAAAGAGTAAAAGATGTGAGCTGAAGCCAACAGGATGCAGGTTACAACAGTCAAACAGAACCAGAGAAAAAGAGTTCTCATTCACATTAATGACAATATGCTGCTGCTTGAATATTTGAATGATTTAATATTTGATAGAATGAGAAACAAAAATAAAGGACATTGTGTAAAATAATCCTATCTTTCTGAAATCATAATGATCCACACTAAAACAAGGACATATAATAAAAACATGGAAAACAGATACGGTCCATTTCCACTGGTGTCTATTCAGCTCTGCTCTGCACGTCTTTTTTCTTTTCTTCCAAACAGTTACAGCGTTGTGTCGTCTCCTCATCTGACTCATTTCATTGTCATGTTGATGCTGTGCTGCATGTTAGGATGCTAATGACAACTATACTTATGTTTAGGCTCAGTTTCAGATGAACTGAACACAGCTGGATAAAGCAGCATCAGTACAGCGTTACTGTGATGATCCTCAGTCTGGATCAGGGAAACATCAGTCTGACACAAAGTTTAACATCATTTTACATCACACTGATCCTGAAATACAACTAAACAGAGTTTCTGACCTCAGAGACTTCAGTCTGCAAAGATCACTTCCCAGGAGACCACACAGCTGTTTCACTTCTGAATCCTTTAACTTGTTCCTGCTCAGGTCCAGTTTTCTCAGGTCAGAGGGGCTGGACTCCAGGGCTGAGGCCAGAGGAGCACATCTGATCTCTGACACACAGCAGCGCTCTAATCTGAGCAGAAATGAAAAAGGGACAGTAAATGTTACAGAATATGCTTTGATGTGCTTACAGATTCTAAGTGGGAGCATTTAAGAATGATCATCTGTGTTTCATGAACTAAAGCATCTGGATGAAGATCCATCAGTTTTAACTGTAGGAAAACATAAAAAACTCCAACAGTTCCATTCAGTAAACTGACCTCAGAGTCTTCATCTTATAGTCTGGACAGTCCACCAGCTCAGACAGCTGCTTTGTGACTGATTCCTGCAGGTTGTGGTTGTATCTCAGGTCCAGTTCTGTCAGACGGGAGGATTTGGACTTCAGAGCTGAGACCAGAGAAGACCCGCTGATGTTGGACAACCCACAGCACTGCAGCCTGAATAAAGAATAAAAGATGTGAGATGAAGCCAACAGGATGCAAGTTACAACAGTCAAACAGAACCAGAGAAAAAGAACTCTCATTCATATTCATAAATGAAAGCTCTTTTATAAATCACTGTTAACCCCAAAGCAATGACTCACATAACACATGAGAGCAGTCTGGTGGTGGAGAGGAGGAACATGAATAATGAGCTCTGTAGGAGCTGAGTTTCAAACTGTTTAATGAAATATGGCTTCTTCTGTCATTCTAATGGAATCTTTAATGAATTCACATCACATTTAAACATGAGGACTCTCAGTAGGAATCTTTGAAAGGCTTCTGTTAACCATTTAATGTCAGCACAGCTTTCAGCTCATCCTCTGACCTGAACTAACCACTAAAACCTGGAGTCTGACCTCAGAGTCTTCAGTCCACAGAGTGGACTCTGCAGAAAGCTGCTCAGCTCCTTCATCACACACTCAGAGATGGGGTTCCCGCTCAAGTCCAGTTCTGTCAGATGGGAGGGGTTGGACTTCAGAGCTGAGACCACAGAAGAACAGCTGCTCTCTGACAAACTGCAGCCTTCCAGTCTAAGAAATAACAAATCCTGTGGATTAATTTGAATCAAATGTGTTCAAAATGAAAAATCTAACTACTTAGGTCATCCATCCATATCGTAACTGCTTATTCCCTAATGGGTTCGGGGGAGACTGGAGCCTATCCAATTAGCCAATGGGCAGAGGCGGGGTCACCCTGGACGGTCCCCAGTCCATCTAAGGGACACACAGAGACACACAAGGACTCCAACCCAGAGCCCTCTGGTCCTGGTTCCCACGGGACTCCAACCCAGAACCCTCTGGTCCTGGTTCCCCCAGGACTCCAACCCAGAACCCTCTCGTCCTGGTTCCCCCGGGACTCCAACCCAGAACCCTCTGGCTGTGAGGCGATGGTGCTAACAACCACACCACCATGCTGCCCTACTTATATCATGTAAAGTCAAAACCTAAGTGATAAAATAATAAACCAAAATCAAATTTGACGTCTCTGTAAGCTATAGATGTGCATTTCAACAATAGATTTAAAAAGCCAGTCAGTACTTTGATTCTGAAATTAAGCTGTTTCCTTATTTATCATCAAAGTACATTATTCTCTCAATAAACTTGTGTCAGTTTGAAATAATCTAGTTTTTAAAATAAGTCTGTGCTTCATTCAGCTTTAACATTTCCAGCTGAAGGGAAGAAACAATATTTGAATGTTTGCTATTTGTAAACACTACAAGTTTAAATGTTGTTTTAAACGTGTTGAAAAGAAGGAGGGATTGTGAGAAGATTTCTTTTAATAAAACAACAGAAAATAGTCCGAATGACATCTTTTGAAGCTAAAAGCTGAGTGGAGCTGAAGCTCCACGTCCAGAGTGAGAAAACATCTCCAACCAGCAGCCCCAAAGCCCCCGGATCACACAGCCTCATCTCTACTGAACAAAGATGTCTCAGAGGAGCTCACAGAGCAAGTGAAACCTCTGTGTTTACAGGCTCCTTTCTCTAAGTTAAACCTTGTTTTCAATCCATGGGACAGAGAGAAAAATGTCTGTTGGAAAATGTGGCAGAGCTCTGCAGCTTCTTTAATCATTTTAACATGTAAATACATATTTAAAACCAAAAACCAGAAAAGCTGACAGAGGGAACTAACCTCAGAGTTTCCAGTCTGCAGTTTGGACTTTCCAGTCCTGCAGAAACATGTTTCCCTCCTGAATCCATCAGCATGTTTCTACTCAGGTCCAGTTCTTTCAGATGGGAGGGGTTGGACTTTAAAGCAGAGGCCACAGCTTCACAGACACTCTCTGACAGTCCACAGTCTGCAAGTCTGTGATAGAAAACATGGAAAGGAAGCCAGAATCACATCAGCTGATCCACACTGGACACACAAAGTCAGCACAAAGAGAAGAGACAGAACCTGTCTCGAGCTCCTCCCCCTCCTCTATCAGAGCTTGTGGCAGCAGCAGGACTCTTCATACCTGAGTTTGTGTGGATCCTTCAGAGCAGCCATCAGCAGCTTCACACCTGAATCTCCTGGACGGTTGGAGCTCAGGTCCAGCTCTTTCAGATGGGAGGGGTTGGAGGTCACAGCTGAGGCCAGAGAAGAACAGCCTTCCTCTGAGATCCCACAGCTGGACAGGCTGCAGACACACAGAACAACAGGAAACTCTGAGAGCTGCTCTGAGACTGAAGCTGGATATTATCACATGTTGATTTGATGATGGCTCCAAAGCACTTAGTCAACAATCTGACCAATGACATCAATCTATTAGACACTGTCAGAAGTTTAAGCCTGTACCAATCTGGAGGATCAACTTTAACATTTCAAACTGCAGCAGAGGTTCAAACATTGTGAAAGTGTTCATGTTAAAGGATGAATGAGAACAGGCAGCACACTGAGTGTTAGCGGGGCCAGACCTAGGGGAATCTGGGCCAGCAGCAAGGGCTGCACAGGCTAGGGAGCACTGTGTAACCAAGTTATACAGAGGCTAACTCTGTGGATCAACAAGGAGAGGACAACCGTTAGCATGCTGCTCATGCTCAAGCTGCTTTACTTCTGACATTCAAGATCCTGTGATCACAATCACAGGATACATGTAGAATCCTAATGACACTTATTCTGCTTTCAACACATTTATGTTATGAATGGTTACTATTGCTTATAAACCTTCAGACAGTATTACCATAACAGTAAAGTAAGGAAAACAGAGAACCGTTGGGCCAACGGTAACTAGAAAACCAACTTAATACACATACTACTGGTCTAAAATGGTGTGCTAACATTACAGAGTTATGTATAAAGCATTCACAATAGTTACTGAACTATACTCAACGCAGACATGTGCCTTTAACCGTAGCTGTGGATCAACAAGGACAGGACCACTGTTAGCGTGCTGCTCATGCTCAAGCTGCTTTACTTATGACGCCATGTGCTGAACTAGGTAGCTATCTCCCTGGTGAATCCACAGCCGTAAACAGCGTAAACCGTAAACAGGTTCAATCTTTAGTCTCCACAAAGAACCGAAACTCTGCATCTAAAATCTCAGCAAGATTACCATTAACCTGCGGCTGATCTGGCTGCATATTTTCATAACAAACAGAACACAAATTTGAATTAATTCTGCAAAATTCCCAAACAAAGCTGCTCATATTCACATATTTACTACTTCAGAATCCTAAACTTCTCTTTCTGGAAGGAAAAGTCAGTGTTCATCCAGTTCTGACCTGAGTGTTTCCAGTCTGCAGCTTGGACATTCCAGTCCAGCAGAAACATGTTTCACTCCTGAATCCTCCAGCTGGTTGTTACTCAGGTCCAGATGTGTCAGACTGGAGGACTGAGAGCTGAGAACTGAGGACAGAGCTTCACAGCTTCTCTCTGAGAGGTTACAGCCACTGAGTCTGAGAAGAGAGAAAATAAATGGATTAGATCATCAGTCAGTCAAACAGCTTTTGTAAACTTGAGTTTCAGTTTTTAAAAATGCTGAAAAAAATCACTAAATCAAAAAAGGATGCATCCAGCTAATAAGAGACCACTTCAGAAGAGATCAATCTGTGTCTGTACTCACAGAGCTTTCTTTGAGGCTTTGACCACTGGCAGCAGCCTCAGAAGAGCCTCCTCTGAAGCAGAATATTTCTTCAGATAAAACTCATCCAGATCTTCCTCTGATGACAGTAAGACGAAGACCAGAGTTGACCACTGAGCAGGAGACAGTCTATGTGTGGAGAGACTTCCTGAGCTCAGGGCCTGTTGGATCTCCTCCACCAGAGAACCATCTTTCAGTTCATTCAGACAGTGGAACAGGTTGATGCTTCTCTCTGCAGACACATCCTCACTCAGCCTCTCCTTGATGTACTGAACTGTTTCCTGATTGGTCTGTGAGCTACTTCCTGTCTGTGTCAGCAGACCTCGTAGGAGCCTCTGATTGGTCTGCAGAGAAAGACCCAGGAGGAAGCGGAGGAACAGGTCCAGGTGTCCATTTGGACTCTGCAGGGCCATGTTCACAGCACTCTGATGGAGGTGTTTCAGCTTTGGTTTCTTAACAAGTCTCTTGAAGGTTCTTTTTTGTTCTTCTAGCATGTTTATTCCAGCGCTGATAAAGGTCAGATGGACATGCAGAGCAGCCAGAAACTCCTGAACACTCAGATGGATGAAGCAGAACACCCTGTCCTGGTACAGCCCGCTCTCTTCTTTAAAGACCTGTGTGAACACTCCTGAGTACACTGAGGCTGCTGAGATATCGATGCCACACTCTGTCAGGTCTGATTCATAGAAGATCAGGTGTCCTTTCTGCAGCTGATCAAAAGCCAGTTTTCCCAGAGACTCCACAATCTTCCTGCTCTCTGGACTCCAGTGTGGATCTGTCTCAGCTCCCCCATCATATTTGACCCTCTTCACTTTGGCCTGAACCACCAGGAAGTGGATGTACATCTCGGTCAGGCTCCTGGGCAGCTGTCCTCCTTCTCTGGTCCTCAGCACGTCCTCCAGAACTGTTGCAGAGATCCAGCAGAAGACTGGGATGTGACACATGATGTGGAGGCTCCGGCAGCTCCTGATGTGGGAGATGATGCTGCTGGCCTGGCTCTTCTCTCTGAATCTCTTCCTGAAGTACTCCTCCTTCTGCTCATCTGTGAAGCCTCTGACCTCTGTCACCATGCTAACACAGTCAGCAGGGATCTGATTGGCCGCTGCAGGCCGTGTGGTGATCCAGAGGCGAGCAGAGGGAAGCAGATTCCCCCTGATGAGGCTGGTCAGCAGCACGTCCACTGAGCTGGACTCTGTGACCTCAGTCAGGGGCTCCTGGTTGTGGAAGTCCAGAGGAAGTCGACTCTCATCCAGACCATCAAAGATGAACACAACCTGGAACTCTGCAGAGCTGCAGACTCCTGCTGCCTCGGTTTCAGGAAAGAAGTGATGGAGGAGTCCCAGCAGGCTGAACTGTTTCCCCCTCAGCACGTTCAGCTCTCTGAAGGTGAAGGGAAACAGGAAGTGGATGTCCTGGTTGGCTTTGCCTTCAGCCCAGTCCAGAGTGAACTTCTGGGTCAGGACTGTTTTCCCAATGCCAGCCACTCCCTTTGTCAGCACTACTCTGATTGGTTGGTCTCTTCCAGGTGGGCCTTTAAAAAAGTCTTCTTGTCTGATGGTTGTTTCTGGTCTGGCAGCTTTCCTGGATGCTGCTTCAATCTGCCTGACCTCATGTTCCTCATTGACCCCTGCAGCCCCCCCCTCTGTGATGTAGAGCTCTGTGTAGATCTGATTTAGAAGGGTTGGGCTTCCTGCTTTAGAAATGCCCTCAAACACACACTGGAACTTCTTCTTCAGAGCAGACTTATGTTTACGTCCACAAACTGCAGCAAAAAAGTTAAGTGAAGACAACAAACAAACATGATTAAATACACATTTGTGAATAAATGTGTAATTTCTCCAGCAGGTTAAACCTTCAGAGAAATCCTCTTACTGCTCCTCAGACGCTCAGCCAGCTCCTCCTGCTTCATTCTCCTCAGGAAGTGCACTGTGATCTTCACTAATGCCTCTCTGCTGCTCCTCTGCTCTGCATCCTCATCCTCCCTCTGACTCTCTAGGCATTGTGGGTCAGCTGGACTCAGAGCCTTCTGGATCTTCTTCAGCTCTTCCTTCACAAAAGTCAGCATGTTGTCCTCCAGCAGCTGGAACAGAACATGATCTGAATGATCCAATCAGACTCAAACATGGAGCCAAACATCAGCTCCATGTTGGACACTCTGGTCACTGGTCTACAGAGTGCAGCATGGAGATGACTGAACAGAAGAAACAGAAAGAACATGTCCAGACCATGAAGATGGAGTCCAGCTGTGTCTGATGCTGCTGGGCAGACTGAGCACCGGGAACCTCTGAGCTCTGCTGCTCCACTCTGTGGAGGAATCAGGAACAATGAGCTCACATTCTGTCTGTCCACACACAGACAAACACAAGCTGAAGGTCCATGAGCTGATGTGGATGTTCCAGTCCACCAGAGGACTCCCTGTAGTGGTCCTGCTGGTCCCACTGAGACCTACAGGTTTTTCCTTTGTGTCCTCCTCCATCCAGCAGCAGCTGCCACTGAGTGGAAGCTCCTAGCTCCACTGTGTTAGAGCCAAAGCACAAAGGGGACACCAGCTGGACCAGCTGCTGTCCTACACACACTCACACAGGCCTCCTGCAACATCCATTCTGTCCACTTTGACTACAGACTTTAAGGGACACATTCAACACACAGAGCTTCACTTCTGAAGACACAGATGATGGAAACAGAGCTGAGCTCACATTAAACACATGTTGGAATAAAACTGTTCAAACTGACTTTGATACATTTACACTGTTACATCATTTACACACAGCTCACCTCTGAAATGATGGATGATGGGCTGGTTTGAAGGCAAGAGGATGTTCCATTGACCAGTCACTGTTCATGGACACACAGCTGGGTCCAGATTTAGGTCCAGGACCAGATTCACGTCCAGATTCACGTCCAGGTTCGGGTCCAGGTTTGGGTCCTGGTCTGAGTCTCTGATGGGTCCTGAAAGAAAAACACTTGTTTTCTTCAAACTAATGTATTCAGTGATGGTGTTTGAGTCTACATAGGCCTGTCAGAGAGTCAGAGTGTGCTCAGGAACAATGTTCCAGCCAGGATATTCTTATTATAATAATAACTAATTATACAGCTCAGTGATATTCTCCCTCTGTTTGAATAGAAAGCTGCAGGACTGAACTGAAAAACATCACCCTAGAATTAGTCTCACAGAGACATCAAGAACTGATCCAAGTGTGAAGAAGTTCATGTGAAAACTGGTTCTCATCTGAAACAGGAAGCAGTCTCCTCTGAACACTGACAGCTACTTACTGTTTGTCTGATGGAACATCTGCTTTGAATCCAACAGGCTTGTCCATTGACCGGTCACTTTTAAAGGACACACAGCTGGGTTCTGGTTCTGGTCCTGATCTGAGTCTTGGATGGATCCTGGAAGAAAAACATCACATTCAAATTAGTCTCACAGAGACATCAGGAACTGATCCAGGTCTAAAGAAGTTCATGTGAAAACTGGTTCTTATCTGAAACAGGAAGCAGCCTCCTCTGAACACTAGGGATGGGACGGTTTCTGAAAACCGTCTGAACCATTGGGTTGGACTGTCTCGGCTCGGTTGGCGTGTGTTGTGTTCGGTTCATGCTGCTCCTTTTTCTCAGAGGGAAGCGTTTACACTCCAGAGCAGAAGGGGGAGCTACTGCGCCCAAAGCCAACCACCAGTAGTAAACAAGAAGAAGAAGAAGCAGCGTAGCTGATAAAGCTCAGACGCGCCAGCAGCAGTTTATAGTTCTGCTGTATGGGACCACTTTGCATTTAGAGGGAAGCACATGTTGGAATTAGCACTGTTTCCTCGCTTGCAATGCCAGAATCTCACCTACTTTTAACCTAAGACTGTCACAATAATGTATCAAATGTCAGACTGCTTTTTTCTTTCAGTTTTAACCTGACTATACAAGACATAATAGATTTTCCTAACAATCAACATATACCGAACCGAACCGAAAACCGTGACCACGAAACCGTGAATCCAACCGAACCGTGGATTTTGTGAACCGTCCCACCCCTACTGAACACTGACAGCTACTTACTGTTTGTCTGATGGAACATCTGCTTGGAAGTTAATGTGCCTGTCATTTGACCAGTCACTTTTAAAGGACACACAGCTGGGTTCTGGTTCTGGTTCTGGTAATGGTTCTGGTCCTGGCTGTTTCCTGTGAATAAAGCTGCTTTAGTCTGGGAGCTCTGACATGGAGAAGAGTCCCTGACAGTTAGAGATGGTCCTCTCACCTCTGAGCTCTGCTCTGGTTCTCATGTTCCCCACACAGAGAGCTTTTAGGGTCCTCACTCTGATCCATGCTGCTGAGGTCACACCAGCTCACATACACTTTCTACCTGCAGAGGAAACACACACCAGCTCACACACACTTT
>JABUIW010037619.1:33856-49135 GCA_013363375.1 Menidia beryllina | reverse complement strand
ACATAGCCATTTGGTGATCGGGTCAGTCTCGCCCTCCTGGTCTTGCACCAGGGGGTCCACTACAAGTGGCAGGTGGAAGGGTCTGCCCGTCACTACTTCAAAAGGCGTACAGCCTGTACTGTTTGGCGTGATGTGCATGTATGTTTTAACAAGACTTAGACATTCGGGCCATGGCTTCCCTGTTTCTTCCATGGTCTTTCTAAGTCGGGCTTTGATGGTGCCATTGGTTCTTTCCACTAAGCCTGCGCTCTGTGGGTGATACGCACAGTGAAACTTAAGTTCGATGCCTAGGTGTTGCGACATGTTTTTCACTACATTGTTTGTGAAATGACTTCCGTTGTCACTCCAGATCAGTCTAGGAATGCCATGTGATGGTATGATGCTCTTGCAAATGGCTTTGGCTACTGTGAGCGCGTCGTTCGTTTTTGAAGGAACTATTTCCACCCACTTTGAGAATGAGTCAATCAGCACTAAACAGTACTTGTATGTCCCGCTTCTGTTTAGTTCAATGAAATCCATATGCATGACTTCGAAAGGATATGTACCCTCAGGATTCTTTCCTCTCTTGGGTCTGACATTCCCCTGTGCATTGTGTCTACAGCATGTTATACAGCTCCTACAAAAATTTTTAAAATAGGTAGTCAGTCCATAGGTTATATGAAATGTCTCTCCTACTATAGATACCATCCCTCCTGTTGAGACATGGCTCTGCCCATGACTCAATTTTGCTACAACCGGAAACAGTGCTCTTGGTAAGCATATTTTATCTGCTACCCTATAGAGTCCTTCTGTGTCCATTTGTGCCCCGTCTGTTAGCCAGCGGGCTACTTCAGGCGGGGAAGCATTTTCTTGCATGTCTTTTAAGACTTCATACGGGATGATTTCCTTTGGGGATTCTTTGGTGACGTAGATCTCGGAGGCTGTGTGTCCTGCTGCTGCCCTTGCTGCTGCATCTGCTTTGGCGTTTCCAAGTGATATTGAGTCTGTTTCGTTGGTATGGGCTTTACATTTGCAAATGGCCAGTGCTTTTGGCAACATAACTGCGGACAATAGTTCTGTTAGTAATTGGGCATGCTGTACAGGCCTCCCGCTTGATGTCTTCATTCCCCTTCTTGACCACAGCTTGGCAAATGTGTGTGTGGTCGCATAGGCGTATTGGCTGTCTGTGTAGATCGTGACGACTTTTCCTTTGAACAGTTTGCATGCTTCAGTGAGAGCAACAATTTCTGCAGCTTGTGCTGATTGATTTCCTCTCAGTTTGCCTGATTTTAGAGTTCGGTTTTGGTCCACGACAGCATATCCGGTGCGGTTCTTCCCATCAGGTCCGTGGGAGGACGATCCATCCACGAACACTGTTGCTCCTGTCCGGAGTGGTTGGTCTTGGAGGTCAGGTCTTGGTTTGTAGTCTTCGTCGACTCTTGTTTGACAATGATGTGGGTCGCCATCCTCCTCTGTTGGGATAAGTGTTGCTGGGTTGACGGTGTTGCAGCGTTGGATGGTAAGGTGTGGCTGTGACAGCAGAGTGGCAGTCAATCCCAGGGTGCGTGCCGGTGATAGGAACGACATCTTGGTGGTGGTCAGCAGCATATCCACTGCATGACTTACTTGGAGGACCAGTGGATGAAACAGCACAATATCTGCTGAGGCCTGCACCGCCATTGCCGCTGCACAAATCGCTTGAACACAGGGTGGCAGTGCTCTTGCAACTTCATCGAGTCTTTTAGAGTAATAGGCCACAGGTTTCTTCTTGGATCCATGATCCTGTATGAGCACTGATGTCATGAATCCATCCCTGCAGTCTACTACTTGCTCAAATACTTTGTCGTAGTTTGGAAGCCCTAGAGCGGAAGAGTCCAGGATGGCCCTCTTTACCCGGTCAAAAGCTTCGTCCGCTTCTGGGGTCCATGTTACTGGTCCGGACAAGGGTCCTCTTTCGTCGCCCGTGATGAGATCTTGCAGAGCGGCCGTTATAATTGCATAATCTGGGACCCAACACCTGCAGTAGTTGGCCAATCCTAGGAATGCCATGACTTGCCTTTGAGTTCTGGGTTTCGGAGCGTCTTTGATGGCCTGTTTTCTGTCTTCCGTGAGGCGTTTTCCTTCACTGGAGACTTCATGTCCCAGAAAGATTACCTTTTGTTGGCACATTTGCAGTTTGCTCAGTGATGCTTTGTTCCCCGTTTTGGCAAGGTGCTTGAACAGTCGTAGAGCTTCGGCTCTGTTTTCTTCTTCTGTTGGACTTGCTATCAGAATGTCGTCCACATAGACGAGTACTTGTGTGGCATCCGCTGGTGTATGGGAGTTGATACATCGGTGGATCTCTGTGGAGAAGATCGTTGGGCTGTCACAGAAACCTTGGGGTAGCCTTGTATAGGTGTACTTTGTTCCTTCGAATGTGAATCCGAACCAGCCCTGGGAGTTATGGTGGACTGGTATGGAGAAAAAAGCATTGCTGAGGTCAATTACTGTAAACCATTTTTGGGTTGGTTTTAGTTCGTTTAACAGTGTGTGTGGGTCCGGTACGTTTGGTGCTCTTGACTTTACCGCACTGTTAACTTGTCTCAGGTCTTGGACCATTCTCCATTGGCCATTGGCCTTCTTTACTGGAAATATGGGGGTGTTACAGTCGGCTGTATCACTTTTGATGAGAATTCCGGCCTTCAGCATGTCCTTGATGACAGGTTTAATTCCTTCCCGTGCATCTTCCTTGAGTGGGTATTGTCTTATTCTTGGTCGAAATGTAGTTCTTCCCTCAATTACTACTGGAGAGGCTGTCTTCAAGAGCCCCACATCTGTTTTACTCTGAGCCCAGAGTGAGGTTGGCACTCCTGGGAAGTCCTCGGCTTTTATGGTAGCCAGGACTCGTTGCTCTGGTCATTCAGTCAGATGTGTCTGAGGTGTGGCCCATGTCGACCAGTTGAGTCGGTATTTGCGGCACTTTCCATGTTTTTGCGTTACTAAGTGGCATATTCCCTGGGCATCTGTTCTCCAAGGAAGGTCACGTTGGCTCAGGTCGTGGCATACTGCTTTTGCTTGGTGCCAGTTTTCCCTCACTGGTTTCCAGAGTGATATGTCCTACAAATGGACTTCAGTAACAAATCCTGTTTAGAATTAGGTTTGAATCTCGGCTGGGGGCCTTTCTGTGTGGTGTTGACATGTTATATATCTGACTTTCCATGTTTTCTAACCACAGACTTGCAGACTGTAATCTGTCCGAGATTGAGTGTGAAGCTGTGGCCTCTGCTTTAACATCCAGCCCCTCCCATCTGAAAGAACTGGACATGAGTAGAAACAGACTGATGGATTCGGGAGGGAAATATCTTTCTGCTGGACTGGAAAGTCCAAACTGCAGACTGGAGACTCTGAGGTTAGTTCACTGCAGCTCTGTCAGGTTGTATGTTTTTGTGATGATAAAGACTCACAGAGCTAATTACCAGAAGGGGAGAACTGAGAAAAACCCTGGATAAGAGATGAACAATAAAGTAACATAACTAGTCCAAAATTAGAAAGTCAAACGATTGTATAAAATACAATTAAGACCAGACTGATACAGAGAAAAAGACTATATCTTCAAACAGCAAAGAGAATTTACAAGATGCCAACTGGGAACATAAAAGAGAGAGAAACATTTTTCCAGAGGAAAAAATATGAATGAATGGAGGAATGAGAAAAAGAGGATTTTTATTCTGTATTAGGCTGTGAACACTCGTAATAACCAATCTTAGTTTGAAATTAAACCAAGAATTTTCTTCAAAGAGTTAAATGGAAAATGTAAAAATGTTTTTTAAACCAAGCATTTTCATTCTGACGTGATCAAACTGGCAAACTGGAGAATTCTTAAGTCTCAATGGAACAGCATGTTTCTTTCTTTATCTCAAATGATGACTTAAATCCATTTAAAGTGCTCAGGTCTGAGAGGACGAACTGTGTCACATCAAAGTGAGAATAGATGAATCACAGATGAAGAACAATGCTGATCAGGTCACAACCATTTCACATCACATTCTCTCCATCCAGCTGCTTAGTTAGAATTTGTGTTGGCTTTGTGTTTCCTGTGTGGATCAGCTGATTTGATTCTTAGACTTAGACTTAGACTTAGACTGAACTTTATTGATCCCTTGGGAAGACTCCCTCAGGAAATTAAGGTTACCAGAAGATACTGGAGAGGCAGCCGTCTACACAGCGCCAGAGTCAGATTCTAGCTGACTTTCCATGTTTTCTAATCACAGACTTGCAGATTGTGGACTGTCAGAGAGTATCTGTGAAGCTGTGGCCTCTGCTTTAAAGTCCAGCCCCTCCCATCTGAAAGAACTGGACCTGAGTAGAAACATGCTGAGGGATTCAGGAGGGAAAGATCTTTCTGCTGGACTGGAAAGTCAAAACTGCAGACTGGAGACTCTGAGGTTAGTTCACTGCAGCTCTGTCAGGTTTCCTCTTTCAGTTATTTAAATGCTTTGTCAGCATGTTAAAATTGTTAAAAGAGGCTGCAGAGCTCTGAAGTCTGAGGCTGTGTGATATATTTGGTTTGGAGCTGCTGGTTACAGATATTTTCTCACTTCAGCTCCAGTATTTTTACAATCCCTGACTCTTTTTACAGGTTTATAAAAGTTTAAACTTGTAATAGTTAGAAATAGCAAACATTCAAATACTGTTTCTTCCCTTTAGCTGAAAGTTTTAAGGCTGAATGAAGAACAGACTTATTTTACAAACTCTTGTTGATTTTTAAAATGACAAAATATTCAGGTCATTCAGGGAACAAATGCATTTTGACAATAAATCAGGAAACTGCAAAAAGTCAGTTTCAAAGTCCTACAGACTTTTGAAAATCCATCATTTCATCCATCCATCCATCCATACATTTTCTTAACTGCTTATTTGAGGGGGGACTGGAGCCTATCCCAGTATTCAATGGCTGCGAGGCAAGGTACACCCTTGACGGTGCTTTTTAAAATCTTATGTTGAAATGCATATCTATAACTTTAATTAAATGGAAAAACTGATTTTGGTTAATTATTTTTTGGTTTCGACTTTACATGACAAAAGTAGTAAGGGCTTTGATTTTGAAGACATTTGGTTCAAATGACTCAACATGATATGTTCTTTTCTTAGACTGGAAGGTTGCATTTTGTCAGAGATCAGTTTGGCTTCTCTGGTCTCAGCTCTGAAGTCCAACCCTTCCCATCTCACAGAACTGGACCTGAGCTGGAACCCCATCTCTGACTGTGTGATGAAGGAGCTGAACAGCTTTCTGCAGAGTCCACTCTGTGGACTGAAGACTCTGAGGTCAGACTCCATGTTGTAGTTGGTAGCTCAGATCAAGATGATGAGCTGAAAGTTGTGCTGACATTAAATGGTTGAAAGGAATTTTTTAAAGATTCTTCATGTTTCAATGTGTTTTTCCTTTGTTAAAATGTAATTAGACGGCTGCAAGAGTCCACATTTCATTAAACAGTTTGAAACTCAACTCCTACAGAGCTAATTTTTCTCCTCTACTACCAGACTGCTATTGTGTGTTTTGGAATCAGTGCTTTGGGGTTAACAGAGTGATTCCCCTTTATTCATGACACAAGTTGAAGACTTGTGTCGTGTCTTGTGCTCTGAACAGGCTGATGTGCAGTGATGTTGATTTGTTTAAAGAATAGTTCAAGCTGTCAGAGGGTGGATTAAGCTATATAATAAACCAGTTAGCTACCAATGAGACAGAGATTTGACAAATGCTGATCGCACTAGGTTTCTGTCCCTCTTGCTAACTGATGACATCACAGATTTGAGAACACATTAAAGTAACAGATACAGACTCCAGTTATTTGGTGCTTAGATACTGAAGACAAAGTAATTTTGCTGAAGACTTTTTAGTCATTCTGATTGACTTTCTCCAGCTTTAATGTGGATTTAATTATGAAAAGAGCCACTGGTGGAGCCGGCTGAGTTTCAGAGCTAAAGTCACTGTGTCTTTACTGAAGCAGTATGTTGTCATTAATATTAATGAGAGCTTTTCACTGCTTCTGTGTGACTGTTTTAACCTGCATCCTGTTGGTTTCAGCTCACATCTTTTACTCTTTATTCAGGCTGCAGTGCTGTGCGTTGTCAAACATCAGTGGGGCTTCTCTGGTCTCAGCTCTGAAGTCCAAATCCTCCCATCTGACAGAACTGGACCTGAGATACAACCACAAACTGCAGAAATCAGTCACAAAGCAGCTGTCTGAGCTGGTGGAGAGTCCAGACTATAAGCTGAAGACTCTGAGGTCAGTTTACTGAATGGAACTGTTTGAGGTCTTTATGTTTTACTACAATTTAAACTGATGTATCTTCATCCATATGTTTCAGTTCACGTGAGGAAAAACAGACAGCTGACCATTCTTAAACGCTTACACTTAGAATCTGCAAGGGGCAACAAGCATATAAAAGTACAATTTATAATATACATGTTCTCTTCTTTTTACATTTCTTCTCAGATTAGAGCGCTGCTGTGTGTCAGAGATCAGCTGTGCTCCTCTGGTCGCAGCTCTGGAGTCAAGCCCCTCTGACCTGAGACAACTGAACCTGAGTAAAAACAACTTAAATGATTCAGAAGTGAAACAGCTGTGTGGTCTCCTGGAAAGTGATCTTTGCAGATCGGAGACTCTGAGGTCAGAAACTTTGTTTAGTTTTATTTCAGGATGAACGTGTTTGAAAATGATGTTAACATTAAACTTTGTTTCAGACTGAGTTTCCCTGATCCAGACTGATCATCACATTAACGCTATACTGATGCTGTTTTTTTATTCAGCTTTGTTCAGCTCATCTCAAACAGAAGCTAAACAAATGTTTTGTTTTCATAAGCATCCTAACATGCAGCAGAGCATCAACATGACAATGAAATGTGTCTGAGGAGAAGACACAAATTTACAACTGCTTAGTGGAAAAGAAAAAATACTGTGTATGTCAAACAATCAGACGTGGAGGAAAGTGGTGTGATGAGTTAAAGGGGCAGATCCAAATGCAAGGCCCAGGGAGGGAAACACAGGGAAGAACCAAGGAACTTAACAAAAACCAAGTAATTCCTTTACAAAAACAACAAAAAGAGCAGTCAATGACAAAAACCCTAACCCTAACCCTAACCCTAACTCAACTTGGTAAAACCAAATAAAAAATAGAACTAACAAAACTAAAGAACTCACTGAGACATAAACAGACGAACAGGGACAGACACGTCAAGACAAAGAAATCAAGACACATTCTGATTATGACAAAACTCTGACAGTATCTGACAAAGAGGGATGTGATTGAAAGCTTTTCTAGAGGAGTGTGTGTAGTGAAATGAAAGCAGGTGACTGAGAAACACAGGAAGTTGAGTGATAATGGGGAAAAAGGAGGAGGGAGGTGAAGTAACTCAGAGGCATGAGGGGATAAAGGAAGAGAAGACAGACACCAAAATAAAAGCACAGGAACACTCAACCTGAGTCACTAAACCGTGCAAAGCTGTGCTGAATAAACACTAGTAGAAATGTGTCGTATCTGTTTTCAGTTTCAGTTTATTGTTATATTTCCTAATTTTTATAAAGTTTATTATAATGATTTCAGGGAGAAAGCATTATTCTTCTCTGGTTCATATTTCTGTGTTGTATGCTATCAAATATTGTAACAAAACAAAAGCTGAAGTCACTGCGTCTTTATAGAAGCAGCAGCATGTTGTCATTGATATTATTGAGAGCTCTTTTTCACTGCTTCTGTTTGACTGTTTTAACCTGCATCCTGTTGGTTTCAGCTCACATAATTTATTCTTTATTCAGATTGATGGACTGCAGTTTGTCGGAGATAAGCTGTGCTTCTGTGGTCTCAGCTCTGAAGTCCAACCCCTCCCATCTGATAGGACTGGACCTGAGCCTCAACAACATCTCTGAGTGTGCAATGAAGGAGCTGAGCAGCTTTCTGCAGAGTCCACTCTGTGGACTGAAGACTCTGAGGTCAGACACCATGTTTTAGTTAGTTAGTTCAGGTCAAGATGATGATCTGAAAGTTGTGCTGCTCTTCATGGAAAAGTGTGTTTTCTTCTTCAGTGGTTTAGTCTGTGAAATGCTGATTAGTTGAATAAGCAGCAAACCCTATGAATGTGTCAGACAGGAACAGATATCCAATCACTGGCTGATGCTTCTAGAGGTCGAGTTAGAGAAGATTTGTGTGTGAAACGTTAACAGTAAACAGTTTGGAGCAGCCAAACTCCAAAAGCCCATGAATCAGCTGATACTAACAGACTCAGCTTCAACACTGCTGGAAATGAACAATCTTTGACTTCAGTAAAAAAACAATTTTCATCACAGCAGATGTTATCTTCCATCACATTCATTCACAGAGACTAAATCCACCCAAAAAGCTTATCCTTCTCTTCTTTTACTCTCTTTTTCTATCTCTTCTCCCATCAAAGTTGGAGTTTTAGTGGTACTGTCTCACATTTCTGTTATTCATATACCATACTTCATTGTAACGATCTGAATATGGACCCAAAAACACCCATAGACGGACAGTTATTTAAACAGAGTTTATTACGGGAAACGTGGGGGAATCCGGGGGCGTGGTCAGGGGAAACCAGGTCCGGCAACAGGATGTCCAATAATCCAGTGAGGTACTCAGGGATAATCCAAAAGGCGGTCAAGGGCCGGTCCAGGGTCAGAGCCAGGTGAGAAGTCCAAAAGGGGCAGGCAGGAACTCGGAGTCACGGGCAGGCGGGGTCGGTACACGGGCAGGCAGTCAGGAACAGGCAGGCAGACGGATCAGACGGGGATCAGGCAAACTCAGGAGTCGGAGGCAAAGACGGGTTACAGGCAGGCAGAATACTTGGGACAATCGCTGGAAGTTCTTACCGGATGGCTCGAGACGTTCTGGCACTGGAGGCTGGCTGGGAAGGAGTTACCATTTGCCGTAGCCTTCCCAGTCGATTAGGTACTGGGTACCCCTGCCCCACTTGCGAGACTTCAGGATCCGCCTCACGGTGTAGGCAGGGGAACCGTCAACAAGCCGAGCGGGTGGCGGGGACGTGGAGGCCAACTGGAAGACTTGACCGGTTTAAGACGAGAAATGTGAAACGTGGGGTGTACCTTCATAGACGGGGGTAGATGGAGGCGCACCGCCACGGGGTTGCCCACCCTCAAAATCGGAAACGGGCCTATGAATCGTGGTGCCAGCTTCCTGCACTCGACCTTGAGGGGGAGGTCCCTTGTGGAGAGCCATAACTTCTCCCCCACCCGATACTGGGGTCCAGGGATCTGCCGGCGGTTGGCAGCGCGGGACTGGTTCTGGGAGGATGGCTCTCCTGGCCCTCCTCCATGCACGCTGGCACCTCAGGGCAGACAGGTGGGCAGAAGGAACCCTAGACTCCACCTCCTCGGTGGAGAATACCGGGGGTTGGAAGCCTTAGACCACGAAAAATGGCGATAGGCCGGTGGAGGCGGAGGGCGTGACGTTGATGGCGTGTTCTGCCCAAGGCAGATTCTGGGCCCACTTGGTTGGGTCAGACTGGCAGAAGATGCGGAGCTTGGTTTCGGCCTCCTGGTTGGCCCTCTCGGTCTGGCCATCCGTCTGGGGGTGGAAGCCGGAGGAGAGGCTCACTGATATGCCCAGCATGGAGCAAAATTCCCGCCGGACACGAATTGGGGGCCCTTGTCGGACACGATGTCGGCCGGCAAGCCATGTATCCGGAAGACCTCCTTAGCCAGGATGACTCCCATCTCCTTGGCTGAGGGGAGCTTTGGTAGCAGAACCAGGTGGACCATCTTGGAAAACCGGTCCACAATGGTGAGTATGACCGTATGGCCTTCCGATGGTGGAAAGCCCGTGACGACATCCATGGACAAACAGGACCAAGGGCGGGAAGGTACGGGCAGCGGGCAGAGCAGGCCTGCCGGGGGACGTATGGAGACCTTGGCCTGGTTGCAGGTGACGCAGACGAAGACAAACCCCTTGATGTCCTCGGTCAAGGAGGGCCACCAGAAGTGGGAACGGGTGAGGCGGAGGGTGTTGGAGATGCCGGGGTGACCGTACAGGCGGGAGCTGTGGCAAAACTCGAATCTTTTTCTTAACTGGTCCGGGACAAAAAGCCGGTCCTTGGGAGAGTTGTCTGGGACCTGGGAGGACGCCAGAGCCTCCCTGACCTCCCCCTCGAGACCAAGGCGGGAGCCGATTCTTACGGAATCCGGCAGGATGAAGTCCCGCTCCTGGTCCTGATCCTCCTCCTTGGCCTCGAACACACTGGACAGGGCGTCAGGCTTAATGTTCTTGCCGCCTGGTCTGTAGGATAGAGAGAAGTCAAAGCGACCAAAGAACAGGGCCCACCTGGCTTGTCTGGGGTTGAGCCTCTTGGCCGTCTTTAAATACTCTAGGTTTCTGTGGTCCGTCCACACCAGGAAGGGCATCTTGGCGCCCTCGAGCCAGTGCCTCCACTCTTCGAGCACCAACTTGACAGCCAGGAGTTCCCGGTTCCCGACGTCGTAGTTGCGCTCAGCACTGGACAGCTTCCTGGAAAATTAAGCACATGGGTGAATGTGGCCATCGCTTGCTTCCTGATTGAGGACGGCCCCCACCCCAGAGCTGGAGGCATCAACCTCCACCACAAACTGCTTCTTGGGATCAGGGGAAACGAGGATGGTAGCGGAGCTAAATAGTTTCTTGAGGCCCCGAAAGGCCTTGTCAGCCGAGTCGTTCCACGCAAACCTTGCCTTGCTTGATGTGAAGGTGTGGAGTGGAGATGCGACCTGGCTGTAGTTCCAAATGAACCTCCTGAAGAAGTTGGCAAATCCCAGGAACCTCTGGAGCTGCCTGCGGTCAGCTCGGGTGGGCCACCGCCTTTATCTTGGCTGGGTCCATAGACACCTGACCAGGGAACAATACAAAACCGAGAAATGCTGTGGAAGTGGGGTGCAACTCACATTTCTCAGCTTTCACGTACAGCTGGTTCTGCAAGAGCCGGAGGAGAACTGAGCGTACGTGCTGTTTATGGATTATGGGGTTGTCGGAGTAAACGAGAATGTCATCCAGATATACGAAAACAAAGTGACCGATCATGTCTCTGAGTACTTCGTTTACCAGATTCTGGAAGAACCCCGGGGTGTTGGTGAGGCCAAAAGGCATGACGAGGTACTCGTAGTGGCCAGTCGGGGTGTTGAACGTCGTCTTCCATTCGTCGCCCTCCCTAATGCGGACCAAATGGTAGGCGTTGCGCAGATCCAGCTTGGTAAAGATCTTGGCCCCCTGGACCTGGTCGAATGCAGAGTTCATCAAGGGGATGGGATATAGGATCTTAACCGAGATGGCGTTGAGTCCCCTTTAGTCTATGGAGGGTCGAAGTGAGCCGTCCTTCTTCCCCACGAAGAAGAAGCCCGCGCCGGCGGGTGAAGAGGAGGGGCGGATTATGCCCAACCTTAGGGACTCGTTGATATAGTCCCGCATAGCTTGGGACTCTGGAGAGGAAATGGAGAAGAGGCGACCTCTAGGTGGGGTAGCACCGGGCAGTAGTTCAATGGCACAGTCAAACGTCTGGTGCCGGAGGGAGGCTCGTGGCCCTGGCCTTGTTAAAAACCTCCTTGAGGTTATGATACTCCGCCAGAACCCTGGATAGGTCCGGGTAGTATTTTTCCGCCTTACCCTGAGACGCCAGGCGAGGTTGGGTGGAGGACAGGCACAGTTCGGCACAGGAAGGAGCCCATCCCTTTACCTCGCTGCGTCGCCAGTCTATCTCGGGGTTATGTTTTCTGAGCCAGGTGGCCCCCAGAATAACCGGGACCTGCAGGGATTTGATTATCATAAAAACCAGTTGTTCTTTATGATTACCTCCCAAAGTTAACTCCACTGGCTCCGAGACGAGACGGTAGTGGTTAGGCTTGTGGCCATCCAGAGCGAGCACACTGTGGGGAGATGAGCCAGGGTGGAGTTGAATGTTGAGCCTCCTCGCCAGTTCCTCATCCATAAACTCCCTGTCGGCCCCTGAGTCGATGAACACGGAGAGGCTGTGGGATTTGGTAGAGGTGGTTAGGGTGGCAGGAAGTAACCGGTCTGGGGGAACAGCAAGTTTAGTGTAGCTCAGTAGGGATCCCCCTCCCCCTACTTAGCTTGCTCTTTTACTGGGCAAGACCGAACGCGGTGACCGGCTCCGCCGCAATAAAGGCAGAGCCCCTGCTGCCGCCTGCGCAGATGCTCCTCCTTATACAGACCGGTCCTTCCCAGCTGCATGGGTTCGGGAGCTGCCGCCTTCTGGGGAAGAGAGGAGGAAACAGAGGGAGCCGCCGATAACCCCGGAAGAGGGTTTGAACGGCTCTCTCTCTGCCGCTCCTGAAGGCGGAGGTCCACCCGGGTGGCAAGTTCCTCAAGTTGTTTAAGGGACTTGGGAAATTCTCTGGTGGCTCACTCGTCCTTTATTCTGGCGTTAAGTCCGTGAATAAACACGTCCATCAGAGAGTACTCATTCCACCGGCTCTCAGCGGCGCGTAAGTGGAAATCAATGATAAAATCGGAGACTACCCTCTCCCACTGCCTGAGAGACAAGACACCCCTCGAGGACCCCACAAGGGCCGGTCCAGGGTCAGAGCCAGGTGAGAAGTCCAAAAGGCGCAGGCAGGAACTCGGAGTCACGGGCAGGCGGGGTCGGTACACGGGCAGGCAGTCAGGAACAGGCAGGCAGACGGATCAGACGGGGATCAGGCAGACTCAGGAGTCGGTGGCAAAGACGGGTCGGGTAACAGGCAGGCAGAATACTTGGGACAATCGCTGGAAGTGCTTACCGGATGGCTCAAGACGTTCTGGCACTGGAGGCTGGCTGGGACGGAGCTTAAGAGTAGGTGGTGACAGGTAATTCCAATACGGTTGATTGCGGAGTGTGGATGCTGAACAAGACAGAGACGGTAGGTGGAGCCAGCTCCAGTGCCAGAATGTCACACTTCATATTTCAACAGAAAATACATATTCCCAGCTCTCGGTTAGTGTTGGAATGTATCAGGATGAAAATTTGATTGGGTTGTAATAAAAATACTCTTGATGTATAAAGGTGTCACAGCCATAGGTAAAGGGTTGGCTGAAAGTTTAAAAGCTTTGGACATGAGCTGAAGAGTGGAAGAAAAATGACTAAAGAATGTGAAGCAGAAATAAAATTAGTAGAGGGGTTCCCATTTTTATTGGAAAGCCAGAATTAATAACACATACTGTATAACACTGTGAGAGTTATTTTTAAATGCATCAGAGCAAATCAAAAGTTGAGAACCATTCAAAGACAAAAGGATACAAATGGTCCAAGGAAGAACAAAAAAAGTGTGTCGATCTGTTGAATGAATGCAGCACAATATGCTGAAGTAACTGGAAAGTCTTCATCTGAAAGTCTGTTCAGGCTGAAATCGCTGCAAGCTGGATTCGAACCCAGAAATTGTGACATTGCACTGGCAAAACAAGCCTATGTGCTGTCAACTACCTTTGAAAAATTATGCGGGTCATCAGCGCATACATGCACGTGGGCGTCAAAAGTCCACTGGAATAAAATACCAGCTTCTTCCACTTGGATAGAAAACAGACGCGGCTCAGGGTTAGAGCAATCATGTATTTAGAAAGGACAGCAGAACCGTTTGGAAGAACAAGAGGCTCCATCTGTAGGGTTTATCTGAACGCTCAGTATAGGCCGTGGGCCAGAATCTGTACGATGACTTTTCTTTTGAACTTTTTGGGGGCAACTTTCCTCCAGTTTACTTAGATACTTTGGATACAGTGATCTCAAAAAGCCAATGTTCCCACGTTTTCACTTGCACATTAATTAACTACAGCCAATTAAAATGTAAGTAGTTCCACATCTGGCCTACAGGTGGCTAAAACTAAGAAAATCTCCATATTTTTGGTTTTAACCAAGTGATCTTTACCAAAATACTTTGCAATAATTAAGGTTCATTATTGGAAAAGATTTTTTATGCAACAATTGCTGGAATCAACACGGAAATGCAGTTTTTTACTTTTAGTTTCGATTTTCGCTGCCAGAGGGCCACTGAACCTGAACTACTACATATTTTCCACTTTATACAGCCTTAGCAAGACAAAGGACAAGAATTTAATATGCAAAAACCTTGTTTTTTCCCCAAATAATTTCTTACTAATTGAATTATTTAAAAACTGACATCACTTTCCTTCATATTGCATTTATTAACTTAATGAGAGAAAAACAGTGTGGGGTACTTTCAGCCTTAAAAATAATCAAAACAGCATAATACAGTTGAATGAAGCCTTATTATCACAAGTAAACCTTGCTATAAAAAAACAGAATAATACATTATTTTCACTGTCAATAAAAAACTAACAAGGGATCCATATTTATATACAATATAAAAGTCTGAATCTCTCATATTTACAGTTATATTATTTCGATCTTAACCATTCCTCGCGACATCATACTATTTAAATCCAAACATATATTTAGGGGGGCCACTGTCAGCGGCAGGCCCCCCTATTACTATCCAAAATACTTATTCCGCTCCTTATTAGGGGGGCCACTGCCAGAGGCAGGCCCACCTATTACTATCCAAAATACTTATTCCACAACTTCTTATTAGGGGGGCCACTGCCAGCGGCAGGCCCCCCTATTACTATCCGCAACTTCTTATTAGGGGGGCCACTGCCAGCAGCTGCCCCCCTATTACTCTTCGCCATATTTATTCCGCGGCTTATTAGGGGGGCCACTGCCAGCGGCAAGCCCCCCTATTACTATCCGAAATGCTTATTAGGGGGGCCACTGCCAGCGGAAAGGCCCACCTATTACTATCCAAAATACTTATTAGGGGGGCCACTGCCAACGGCAAGGCCCACCTATTACTATCCCAAAAACTTATTAGGGGGGCCACTGCCGGAGGAAAGGCCCACCTATTACTATCCAAAATACTTATTCCGCTCCTCATTAGGGGGGCCACTGCCAGCGGCAAGGCCCACCTATTACTCTTCGCCATATTTATTTACGGTTCCACGGATCGGGCCCAAAACCGGCACGCGCGTCCGACCCGCCCACGGGTCGGACGCGCGTTTCCTGGGACCTGAAAGTTTCGAGCCGCTCACGGTCGAAGAATTTCAGAATTCGCTCTTTTAGTTTTCGAACAGGTGAACTTGATCAGAACTGACGGTTGGGTATGTGTCAAAGGTGCAGCTCAGTGATGAGTAACAGGTGTGGCGGTTTAGAATTTTGGGGCCAGGCTGATGTTGCCGTGGCGATCAGCAGAGACCCATCGCAGAGCGGTGGGCCTCTGCTGAGCTGTGGACCTGCCTGGTTGTGATTTAAAAAAGCCTGGG